>JAAGAY010148590.1:0-30024 GCA_011801015.1 Ardeotis arabs | reverse complement strand
CTGGATGGCTTTTAATGCCTGAGCCGTGGAGAAACTCTTTTAAAAGCTTTTAGTCTCTCCCTGCCCGCTGAGGAGACAGCAGCCGCGCGTCTCCCACAGCCAGGCTCCTCTGCGCCCAGTAAAGGCCGGGGCTGGGGACAGGAGTGCTTCGTTAGCAGCCTGCTGGGAACCTGCCTTTCCGAGGGGACCGGCACGACACGCAGCAGGAAACCCCTCCGGAAGGGCTAGGGGCACGCGGGATGCTCTGCGGGCCAGGGACGGGCTGCAAGGCAGACGGGGCAGGGCCCGCCCGGCAAAGCTCCTTTGAGAAGCTGCGGGGGAATGTCCCTTGGCTACCGCCACCGGCCCCTCGGAAACCGGGACCGGGCCCGAGCTCGCGCTGCGCTGAGGCGCTGACCTGCACCGAACCTCCCCCTTCGCAGTGAAAGCCGAGGATCAGCCACCAGAAGACGAGGTGTGGGAGGAGGAACGATCCCCCATTTTCCCTGGGACGTGTGCCCTGGGGACATGCGGTGGGACCGGGCCGCAGCACGCTGCCTGGCCCACGGGACGCGAGGTGAGGACTAACCGCTACCGTTCCCGGGAAAACGCGGGCTCAGGCCAGTCCCTGGCTACAGACCCCTCTCTGGAGATGCGGGAGGCTGCCGCTCCCAGTCCCTCCCCAGGCAGGAGAGGCAGCGCTAGCTGCCAAATCCTCAGGGATGCCGGAGGACTCATCTTTAATGTATTCCCCGGCAGAGCTATCTCTCTGCTTTTCGTGACGTCCCTCTCCAGGAGCACGCTCCTCCCGCCCCAGCCCAGCGGCTCGGCCTGCTGACACACGTGCCAAGGGGGCCCTTCCCTCTCGCCGCCGCGGTTTCACCGGGGGCTGTGCGAAGGGAAGAGCAAAAACCGGAATAAATGGGTAGCTCCGAATCCTCTCCTCACGGCGACCGCCAGGCACAGTGCCTCCGGGTTTGGCCGTAAAGCTCTGGAGAAGCGGGGAACCAGGGTGCAAACCGAGGCCGTGGGGTCGGCACAAAGCACACCAGCGGCCATCAGCCAGCTGACGCAAACCCCCAAACGCTGAGGTTTGTCCCTCCAAACCCACGCCTGCGCGTGAGCCCGAGCCCTCGGGGTCTGTCTGGTCAGGAGACCCCCGCGGGGGCGTAAAGCCTGGACCTGCGCGGGGGACAGGGAGGCAGAAAGGTCGCGGAGCTCCCTTCAGCGCCCTGGCAAAGAGGGGGTGGGGGGGTCTCTGCCTGGGGTCTGGCCTCTCAGGGGGTCCCCTCGCAGGCAGGACAGGGCTCTGCCACGCGTGGCCCCTGCACCACGGCCAGCGAGCACAGCTGTATGCACCAGCACGCTTTTGCACATATTTTATACACAAAACACAAATAAAAATGCAGCAGAAGCACGAGCCAGGGCAGTGGGCAGTGCCGGGAGCGGCTCCCCCTCGCTCTGCCGATGCTCGTGTGCCCGACTCCTGCCCTGCACCAGCCTCGCAGCTCGGCTCAGCCAACCTCGCCCGCAGCAGAGCCGCACGGCGGAGCGGGGCTGCCCCGCAGGCTCCCCAAAAAGGAGGGGTCCCTCCGCGCTCCCTGTGCCCGCCGTTCGGAGGCGGGGCGAACACCGGCACCCTACGGCCCTCAGCTGGCAGGGCGCTGCTGGGGGGGCCCAGCGCACGGGGACGGCGTGGGGCCAGCGGGGCCGCCAGACCAGGCGGGAAGCGCGAGGGGCTCGGCCCAGGGCGGCCGGGGTGGAGAGGCTTTAGGAGAACGCAGGAAGGTGCGGACGTGAGCTGGGAAACCAAAGCATCTGGAGACGTGGGCAGGCTCCAGCGCCAGCAGAACGCGTGAGCGCGTGTGCACACGCGTGTGCGCGTGTAGGGGGGAGGGCAGCCCGCGGGGACGCCAGCTAATCCGGCAGTGCCTGCTACCTGCCTGGAGGCAGAGGGAAATAAAACCACGGGGCCGCTCGCAGCGTGGGCGGCGCAGGGCGCCTGACGGCCCGGGCACGGGGGCGTGAGCCTCTCCGCCAGCACGCGGAGGCACCCGCGTCCTGCCCCCCGCCGCCTCTCCGGGGAGGTGGCACTGAGGGGTGGGAGCGGCTCTACCGGGGGCTCCCCGCCCCGGCGGCGGTGGTGGTGGGGGGCTCTCAGCCCCCCGTGCCCCACGCACCGCTGAGCACAATGGAAACTTCAGCGCAGGAGACGCGCGCTGCCTCGCGCTCGCGCACCCCTCCGGCAAACGGACGCTGGGCAAGCGCGCTGCCTGCTCCGGCCGCGGCCCCGCATGCTCCTCATGCACCCGGCATGCACGCGCCAGCCCCCGCCGCTTACCCAGCTCCTCCAGCTCGGCCGTCATGGACTTGGAACGCAGCGTCAGGGTGGTGCTGGGCGCTCTCTTGGGAGGCGGCGGAGCTGAAAGGAAGAGAGACGGCATTTTGCATTTCTTGTCCAGGAACTTACGAGGAGTGGCCAGGTGCAGATGCCACTTCTTCTCCACAGCTTGGATCTCCTCGTACTCGCGGGATGAGGAGTCGCACTGCTGCAGGATCTTATTGAGGCTGCGCGTGGAAGCAAACTTCTTCATGGTCTCGGTGGCACAGTCCCAGGGCTCGGGGCAGGCCCCGGCGCGGAGGGGCCGCCGGCTCCCGCAGCCACGTGCGCGCTGCCGTGGCCCTCAGCGGAGCAGAGTCCAAGTCATGTCCCCGGGCTGCGCCTGCCCCCCGGCAGCTACCGGAGATGCGAGGGCTATGGAAGCCTCTCGCGAGTTAAATCTGTCTGAGGCAGCTGGCCGCCTGCCTGCGGGACTCAGCAAACAGCTTCCATGGCTGCTTCCCCGCCGCACGCGCCATGGGCGGAGGGTAGGAGGGAGAAACGCGTCCAGCGGGCCCGATCTCAGTCTCTCCTTCCCACCTCGGCGCGGCACGGCCCCCAGCAAAACGCAGCCCACCCACCCTCCTCCGCCGGCTGGGCCGATGCCGGCACGGGGTGAGGCGCCCCGGCCCTGGCGAAGCGCTGGAGGCGGCCGGTTCCGGAGGCGTGCGGTCGTGCTGGGGCGCGGGGCCGTGCCGGGGGGCTGCCTAGCCGGGCCGGCCTGGGGGGCTGCATGCCATGAGCCCACGGAGCGGGGACGAGTTGAAGGCTCTTCCTCTTCACTTGGGGCGCCTCCTCCTCCTCCTCGCTGCTCGCTGACAATGCTGGATTCAACGCTCAGGCATTGCCATGGCAACCGGAGCTCCAGGCTTTGCGGGCGCTGCCTGCATCAGAGACCCCAACAGGGGCGGACGCAGCCCGCAGCCGCGGTCCCACGCGGGCTCCATCGCCCCAGAACGGGCCAGCCCCAGCTGGGGGCGCGGGGGTCCAGTCGTCCCAGCCGTGCCGCAGCCGGGGTCCCGCAGAGGGGGCTCAGGTCAGGTCCCCGCACTCTGTGCTGGACGAGCGGGCGCCCAGCTCAGTGGGCCCAGGGCGCAGGCAGCGAGGGGCAGCTGCTCACCGGCTGCGGGGCTGCAGCACCGAGCGGAGTGGCGGGCGGGGGTCCCAGCGACGGGCGGGGGCACCAGCGCCGATTCCTGAGCCCCAGCCTTCCTCTCGACTCGTGCTCTCGCGCCGTGACAACATAATTACAGCTCCCAGTGTCAGCGCGCGGAGCTGAGCTGCCTGCCTCCCCCACGCCCCGCGTGCTGCGCTGGCAGCGCCCCGCTCCCGGCTCCCCCCACACCGGGCTCCTGGCCGCGCTCCCCCCAGAAACGCTCCTGCCCCACAGCTGGGCTCCCCACACACGGCCCAGAGCGGGGCGGGCAGGGACGGCTGCTTGTGGATGGGGCCCTGCCCTCCACAGCCAGCTGCTGCCAGATGTGCCCCTCCCCTCCACAGCTGTAAGCCACGATGTGCCCTCTCCGTACACAGCTGGCTGCCTCCCATCCAGTGCCCTCCAGATGTGCCCCCCTAGATGTGCTGAGGGTCTCAGCTCTGCCCTTGGGGCCCAGGGACGGTGGGGTGATGGCCCAGAGCCTCCTGGGGCCCCCCGGCCGCCTGCCCCACCCCAGCCAGGGCAGGTCCCACGCGCGGCTGGCAGCCCTGGGACTGGCCGTGCCCCCGGAGCTCCCGGTCCATGGGGCAGCTCCCAGTCCATGGGGCAGCTCCCAGCCACGGCGTTCCGGAGAGGACAGACCCCACCCTGGCACTCTCCACACCCCCGTGGGCACCATGGTCCACCCTGACACCCTGCACCCTCCGGGGATGGTTCTGCTGGCGGTGCCCGGCCGCCCCAGTGTCACCGGCAGCGCTCTGCCGCAGCCCCTCCACCCGACTGCCGTCCCCGTGCCCCCCGCACCGCTCCCAGCCGCAGCCACCAGTGCGTCCCAGCGTGGCGGCTGTGGCAGTTTCTGTGCCGGGACGCGTGGCTCTGCCCCTCGCCGTGCCCTCCCTCTGCAGCAGCTGTGGCTCGACAGCGCCCGGCGCCCACCCACGCCAGGCATCGAGGCAACGCAACCCCCCGCTCAAGGACCGCGGGACCCCACACCTACCCTTCTTCCGAACAACTTCTTCTGATTCTGGCTTGCGGCTGACGGAAACAACCTTCATCACCAGGTGGTTGCCCCCTTGCCGGATGAGCGAGACCACCTGCTTGTGCCCCACCTTCACCACGTTGACGCCGTTCACCTAGGACACAGAGAGCAGCGTCACGGCCGGCTGTCACAGCGGGAGCGGGCAGAGGGCTGGGCCGACGGGCGTCACACCGCAAAACCAGGCGATTTCGCATCTCTGCATCTGTTCTCACGGCGGGCCACTCACCCCGAACAGCTCAGCCCCCCCGTCCCCGCCAGCGACCCGTGTTGTACCACAGAGCCACTCCTCTGCCCCCAGCTACTGACATGCTGACCGACGACTTCCCGGGCTCTGCAGGACACGGACCAAAGCTCACTCCCGTCAATTTTAACGCTAGCATCATCCAAGAGTTTCTTGGCCAACAAGTGCTGGGCTGTTACGGCGGCTAGGCAACCTCTGAGACACAAAGCCAAGAAATAAACTGGAAAACGCAACCTCAGCACTGGGGTATGCACCAGGCAGCATGAACATGAGGCCCACGGGGCGCCAACACAACGGACCCTCACTGAGGTTTGGGTTGAATGGGGCTGAGGATGCTGCACTTCAGGTGCTTCACCACTGGAAAAACTGGTTTTGACTTCTGCGGCTCAGGCACCTGCTTTGTGAGAGAACCGGGCGTGCCTGCGCACCTTGGCGCGTGCTTCGCAAACGCGCTGTGCGCTCCGGGCCGGCCGCTGCTCCAGGCGGGAGGGAACGACGGGCAGCAAGTGAGGGACAGCGATTATCCACGGGCACTACGCACAGAAACACTTACGTTCATGGTTACGGCAATATTTATGCTCCCACAAGCGGAGCACTCAGACAGGTACTGACAGGATTGTCCACACAACATTAATTTCATCACCCGAAGCTCAGGACCCGGAACACCACAGCTGGGCTAACAGCTCCAGTCACCAACGGCACGGAGAGCGCTTCATCACCCGCACATGACACACGCACATCTCCCCGCTCCCGTCCAAACACGCAACGGGAACGCTGGCAGAACCCGCCCAGGCTTCGTTTCACTTTCAATCATCCACACTTGTCCACCAGACGGGCAGCAGGGCAGATTTTTTAGGTTACTCGAAGGCAGAGAAGCAGTAGGGGGACGTTTTGACCCCACAGCTGGAAAGGCAAGACCTTCTCGCTCTGCTCCATCCTAGTGCCACGCTCGCCTGCGACCGCTGATGACTCTTAGAAGACCCTGTGACGCTTGGAAACACCCTCAGCCAGAAGGACGCCAACCCAAAGCCACAGCCACACTGGCCAGAAACGGGCCAGAGCAGGGTGACAAAATCCGCAAGGAAAGCTTGGTCACCGAGTGTGAACGCAAATAATTTGGCCTACGGGAAAAAAATATCATCCCTGCTGCTGTCCCAACCAGAGGGAAGAGCACAGCAAAGGCCTTCCAGTGACAGCCTCGAGGGACTGGTCCCAGGGCGCCAGGCCTTTGCTGGGAACGATGGCCCAAAACCAGGCAGGTGCCTGAACCCCGGGATCTGCAGCTCAGGGAAGGACGCCGGGCAGAGACCAGCTGGGAAAAGCAGTCAGGAGGCTAAAATACCGCAGGGGGTCAGGAACGAACGCTGGGCAGCCAGGCTGAGCCCAGGGGAAACCGGCCAGGCGGCGGCTCGTACTACGCAAGAATGTCTGTGAAAAAAAGTACTCTGAAAAATCCCAAATCCGGATTCAGCCCGGTTCCAGGTGATGCCCAGGAAGACGAACCGCAGAGCTCTGTAACCGCAAACAGCCCTGGCTGAGCGCTCGCCCGAGCAGAGTCTCTCTAACAGTCGCTCTTGAAAAATCCAGCACACGGAGAGAAGAACTCGTCTGACAGGCAGGCTGGCTCGCCGAGAAGATGGCGTGAAGACTCGCAGTTATTTCTCCGCCTTGGAGCTGCGCTGAGTCAACGCGGCGTGACGAACCGCCCGTGCGCGATGACAGGCCTGGCGCCGAGGCTGGCTGTGCAACGAGGGGAGCGAGCTCCCCCCAGCCCCAGGAAAACTGACGGCTCAGGATGCCGCTGGCAGTAGGGAGGGGGCCCGGCCCCGGCGCTCGCAGCCCAGCGACACGCTGCTGGCTGAGGCCGCAGCAGCCGGAGACCCTGGGAAAGGCGCCCCAGGGGGAACAGGGGCCGCGGTTCGGCAATGCTGCCGATGTGCCGACCGGGAGAGGATCGCAGCCGAGCCATGGCCCTGCTTCAGCAGCGAGGAAACGTCAGAACCGTGCTCAGGAGCACAAAGCCATCTCCCGCAGCAGGCAGAACAGCGCTGGCACAAAAAGCGGAGGCAGCAAAGCGAACGGTTGGATCTCTGAGCAGATCCGCGGTCACGCAGACGGCCTGGGCGATGCTAAGAGTGACGGGGGAATTGCCTGACGCACACAAACCAGCGTTCGGTCCCAGCCTGTGAAGTGCAGAGACAACTCTTCAAGACAACCAGCAGCCGGGAGTCCTGCCCGTTGAACGGACCCTCCCAACCATCGCTGGCCCTCAGACAGGGGGTGCTGGAATGAGAGAGATCAGACAGGCAGGGGGGTAAATGGGACTGGTTTTGATCACAGCATCACAGAGGGGTTTGGGTTGGGAGGGACCGTCCAAGCCCACCCAGTCCAACCCCCCTGCCAGGAGCAGGGACATCTCCAACCGGATCAGGTTGCTCAGAGCCCTGGCCAACCTGGCCTGGAACATTTCCAGGGATGGGCCACCCACCACCTCTCTGGGCAGCCTGGGCCAGGGCTCCACCACCCTCACAGTGAAGAATTTCTTCCTAATACCTGATCTAAACCTTCCCTCTTCCAGTTTAAAGCCATTACCCCTTGTCCTATCACTACCTGCCCTTGTCAAAAGTCCCTCTCCATCTTCCCTGCAGCCCCCTTTAGGCACTGGGAGGCCGCTCTAAGGTCTCCCCAGAGCCTCCTCTTCTCCAGGCTGACCCAGCCATAAAGAAAAAGTTCCAGTTTCCTTGACACAACTGCCTGGTGAGAATGCCCCGCTCTTGGAGACAGGCTTTTGGCCTGGCAGAAGACAGCAGATCAGGAATCAAATCGTGCAGAAAGTGCCTCCAAAACACAGAACATCCATAGAAATGTGAAGACACTGTGTGAAAGGCTGGGCGTTACAAGTTGCTGCAACTGTCTTTCAGCAGCCAAATGATGCAGCAGTGCTGATGAGCTCCAGGAGGACTCCAAGATGGCAAAAGGTGGCAGATGGCCACCGTGTAGGTACGCACAAAGTCATGCTTCTAGGGAAGAGCCACCAGAACACACTACATGATGCTGAACGTGGACATGGTGGGTACAGAGAAAGGCTCCTAAAACGGCCAAGGAGATGGAGTGACCGCCCTGCGGAGACAGACTGAGAAGGCTGGGACTCTCCAGGCTGGAGGAGAGCAGGCTCAGGGAGACACGTGGCCGAGGCTTACGAGACTCCCCAAGGCGGTGGGCACGGTGCAGGCAGAGCTGCTGCTCACCAGCTCCTGCAGCGCGAGGAGGAGAGGGCTCTCAGCCAGACTCGTGGCAGATCAGACCAGACCAGACCAGACCAAAGCCAGACTTCTTCGTGCAGCGGGCAGCGGTCGTCTGGGGCCGGCTGCCGCGGGAGGCCACGGAGGGGGACAGCACCGGCCGGTCCAGAGAGACCAGGCCGGTTCCTGGAGAGCAGGTCCTTGCCCCGACACCAATGGGACCGAGCAGGGTCATTCCTGCTGCCATCCCCAGTATGACCACACTGGATGCTGGGAGGCACAAGGGGAACGGAGCCCCCAAAATGGCCAGGCACAGGTCCTCTCCTTGCTGAACAGCATCTTGTAACGCCACAGTCAGGGGCAGGGAGCGGGGCTAACGGAGCACCAGTCCGGCCGGTGGGACGTTTCATACGTTCCGCCTGATCTCCCCCAGCAAGCTGACGAGGACATGAAGCTTTAGGAGTTTAGGAGTCTGTCACAGGAGGTAACGGCCCCACTCTCCCGACCATCTCAGCAGCTTTTCTATGCTCCTGGTCCAGCCTGAGTTCACCTGCCATGTCTCGGGTGGTGGGTACTGCTCCAGATGAGCTCTTACGTGCTTTGAGTAACAGCACTAACGCTTCCCACCTCGCGACTGAGCGATGAACCCCTGCGGCAGAAGAAAGTTCTGAAGAAAGGCAAGGGCTATCTGCTCCTGAAGCTCAGGGGAAAACGTAGGGAGTGACTGAGCAGAGCTGTTGCAATGATCACAGAATGGTTTGGGTGGGAAGGGACCGTTCAAGCCCACCCAGTCCACGCCCCCTGCCAGGAGCAGGGACGTCTCCAACCAGATCAGGTTGCTCAGAGCCCCGGCCAGCCTGACCTGGAATGTTTCCAGGGATGGGGTACAGGATGAAAGCTGAACTGGTCTCAACACCAAGGGGACCAGAGGGCAGTCTTTGTTCTAGATCAGCCGGCTATAGCAGTGGATCATCCAGCTGTCGGGTGAGTGGATCACCAGTTGCACCAGTTGGGTGGGCCAACCACCTCTGTACCTTCATCCTTGAATTAACGAGAAGAGCATAAGAGTCTTCCTGAGTTAGCAGGACCAGAATGGGGGAGAAGGACTGTACAACTGGATTAGCCCAACAGGACTGGGGACAGTGCCATGGTGGTGAGCAGACTATCGGGGCTGGTAACAAGAACCACATCTGGATGGTGATCCAGCTGCATACTCATCCGCCATACTCTGCTGAGTGTAACTGGTATTGTCACTTCAGCACACTGCTGTACGGCTCTGCCAAATCAAAACGCCACGTCACGTTAAATAACTGCAAATGAGTGAATTTGGTATGAAACACTGACCATGCCCCGTGCGGAACGCCTAAAACCAGCTGATCCGAGCGCCGGACCGCGACTGGGTTCAGCGCATCCGGCTGTTCTAAAGCGTGAGAAACCTTCCTCCCCAAGGAGATGCCACCTACGCGGAGATCCACGGTGCGATCTCACAGCCAAACAAAACCTTCCCAGCCAAAGTCAGACCGGGGGAAGAAGAGAACAGCAAACGCTGTCCCCAGGCAGGGGTGGAACCCTGCAACGGCGACTGGCACCCAGAGCTACGACAGCGCAGCGTTTGATTGTGGGCAGAGGATAAAGGTTCCATCCCCGCAGCGCCTGCGAGCACGCTGCGGTCCGTTCTGGACACTTCATTACCCAAATGATGTTAATGAGTGAGAAGCATCTTTGAGAAACGCCCAGCGTTGTCAGAAAATGCGAAGGGCCGAGTTCTGAGGAAAGGCTGGAAGAAGCAGACTCAGGCGTTTCGTGCTGTCTGTCTGCACCTTCCTTACGCTCTATCCACCTGCGCACAGAGCCCCTGCCCTCACCAGCCCCGCTTCGGCACGCCGAGCCAGATGGACTCCTCCGGCCTCAGACCTCTCCTCAGCTCTGGAACCACCCCAAGGCCCGTTTAGAATTCCGCTCAGTAGCTTCGCAGCCATCCTGCGGTGGGAATGTCCGACTCGCACACGCGATGTTTTGGATCTCCCAAAGCTGCGCGCAGCACGCGCAAGTGCGCGTAGCTCTGGAAGCCTGTCCTTTACACGTACCAAATCTCTCCTACGCAACCAGCGAACGGTAACACAACCGCCTCGGAGAAACCCATGTCCCTTGCCGAATCCCGTTTCCCCAGGGTAATTTTGTCTGTGTAACCCACGTCCTCTGCTGCAGACACGCGTTCTGCCCAGCCTGCTGGAACACGGCTGCTCCAGCACAGAGCCAGACCGCTCCTCACCCCCGCTCCTCCCCACCGCTGAGCTGCGGGGCTCCAAAACCCTAACGAGGCCGTGCCGGCGACGGCCCCCCACGCCAGTGCCTTCTCCTGCACAGCTGCTCTCTGACACACGCCCCTGCGCGACTTCGCAGTGCATGCACGCCACGCTCGCTAACTCCACGTACCGTCGGGTGATCCACGCGCCCCTCACGGCTGTTACGGCAATCAGAACACTCGGGGCAAACCCCGTCCTCGCTCCAGCCAGCCTTACGACGCTGCCCAGAGAAGAGCAGCTTCGCTTCCACCTTCCGAAGAACCACACCATACGACACTCATTGTACTTTCATTCTCTAATTCTTTGTTAATTATGCTCCAAACTAACGGCTTCATGACTTTACGCAGCACCGACGCTGAGCTGCACAAGCTCAGTTCCCTGGGTCCCATTTTGTACCCCCAGAGCAGCAGCAGCCCCCCACCAACGCCGACATCCCACGGATGAGCAGGGTTCTGAGGCACTAACACCGGCGGCTCAGCCAGCTCCGCGGCGCGGCTCGTTCGGACTCCGGGAATGTTATCCCAGCCGGTTAATTTGAGCGTGGCTATTTTTAGCAAATACTATCTCACTTTCTCCTTGGTTACAGCTGGGAAACTTTCTGTTCCGAGCACATCATATGGAGAGATACATCCTCCCGATCCGTTCCAAACTCAGAACAGAACATTTCTTGCCTTTTTTTTTGCACCAGAATATACATATTTATCATTTACATATAGAAATGGACCTCTACCAGGCGGTTTTTTCCTTCTAATGCTCTAAATTTCATATTATCTTTACATACTGGCCTTTGATATTTCCTCCGGCTCCCCTTATCAGCCTCCCACACACTCCAGCTCCAATTAGCCGCGTTCCCTTCTCCCTCGCTTGCTAACCTTTCCGGTGAGAAGGGGATACGTGTCTGTAAGTAATATTTAACCGCTCCTTCGTTATCTCACCCAAGTGGGGGATGTCTTGCCCAGAAGATTTCCCCCCCTGATTTTTAGACTGCGTTCAGCTGCATGTCCCCGAACAACCCCAGGGTTCTGCTAACGATGGAGAACTGACATTCCCAAACGCTAACAGCCCTGAGGTTCGGGAAAGCGGCACCCTTCCCTCGCAGGAGACGCTCGTGGGCTGCTGCCCCGCTCCGCGCACGGCGAGCGCAGCCAGAGCCCCACATCGGATCTGCTACGCCTGCGCCGTTTCACTGGAGCCACCAACTCTTTTTTGGTTTTCCCAATCTGGCAGATGACTTTGGTACCTGATTACGTGACCTCACCGCAACCGCGTTCACCAGAGGCAGGAGAGACACTCAGGAAGCATTCCCCGTGGAACGGTGTCTCCCACAGCAGGTTTCCTCCTTACCCACGTGCAAGGCAACCGGCGCAGTCTCTTCGGCACCCCGTGCGACAGCATGTCACCCAGCGACGTGCCACTAACAGCCACACCGCTTCCCTGCCTTTTGAAGGTCACCCACCCGCAAGCAGAGCCTCTCCGAGACGCCCTGTCCACAGCCACTTCCAAACTCCGGCTGAGCGGCCAGCCCAGGACTCAAGCACGGCCGCTCGGCCTCCGCAGTGTCTGCAGGACGCGCTGACCCCGGCTGTCTGAACGCAGTGCGAATTTAGGGTGAGTATCAGGAAACCCTTCTGTACGGGAAGAGCGGCCAGGCCCTGGACCAGGCTGCCCGGGGTGGTGGTGGGGTCCCCATCCCTGGAGGTGCTCACAGAACGTGTGGACGTGGCACTGCAGGACGGGGTCAGTGGGCACGGGGGTGCTGGGTTGGACGGGATGATCTTGGAGGCCTCTGCCAGCCTTAAAGATTCTACGACAAAAGGGTAAAGGGTAAAGCCCGCCTGCCCCTATAGTTGTGCCAAAGCTTTACCGTTCTGAGTGCAAGAGCCCAGCAGATGTGACTGCGTGCTGGATGCTGAATTCCTAGGAACATGCAGTCTGGAGCAGTTGCCTTCCTTTCTCCTTCAATTCGCTCACCCATACGTGTCCTCACTCAACGGTTCACACCACGCAGGAACGCCGGGAGAAGAGGGGACGACGGCAGCCTGAGTTCCCAGCGCTGCTCTCCCCAGCCCCGTGCCCCACGCTGCAGCGCCGGCAGTGACGTTCGGCGTGGCAGGCACTGAACTGAAGAACGGAGACACCTCCCAAAGGAACCGGAGCCCTACCGGAACACACCCAGGGAGTCGCCGGCAGCTCCACCTCAGGTACCAGATGAAGCCTGGCCCTGCGCCGCTCCCCGTACGCCAGTTCCTGCGCCCAGACCCTGCCTCCTCCAACACCTCCGCTGCAGAACGCGAGACACGGGTGTCTTCCTAAGAGGTTCTGTCAAACGGGTGAAGAACAACAAACACATTTAAAATGGAGACAGCTCTCTACCTTGGAAGAGCAAAGCTCAGGAAAAAAAACAGAACACACATTTCAGAGGCCACCTTGGCTAAAAACCGTCAGTGTTTCTGCCAGGTGGCTTTGTGCTGGAAAGGAGCGAGGAACCTTCCCTAGGGCTTCTCCTCACAACCCTGGCCCACGTTGTTGTCATGGCTGTCACCAGACAGGGGACAAAGACACCACATGCCAGCCAGAACCACTGCCCTGGAAGATGTCCTGCCTGCCCCAGGGCCTGGATTGGTGGTGGTATGGGAAGAGTTTGGGACTCCTCTGCCCTTCCAATTCCTGCCTCCGGTTGCTGATGCAGGTGGGTGACAGTGACATATCCGGGACAAATCCTGAGCAGCTCAATGGCGACTGCAGGCCTTTGGGGTCAAGGGCGATGGAGACACAGCAAGAGCATGTTCCAGTTGTGTTCTCAACAGAGTCTGTCCCCAGAAACTCTCCTGGCTGAAGGAGAGACCTGCTGTGGAGTACACACATCTGCTGGATTGACGCTGGGCCATGCAGCTGATCTGCCAACTACGATTCAGCTCCCTTGGTCCTGGTGCCTCGCTGGAGAGTGACGGAAGACCATCAGGAAGAGAAAGAGCCCATGTGACTACAAGAGGGAAGAACACTGTGCAACCACGCTTGCTGATGTGGAGAGAAGGGTGTTAAACCAGGGTCGTCAGAGAACGGGGACCCAAGCCCAGAGATAAGAGAGGGCAGCCCGAGCCGCAGCGACTGTGAGACAGCCGCGCCGGGCACCTGGAGGAAGGCCTGTGATTCTATGATAAGGTTGCAAGCTTCTTAACGAACTAAAATGCAAAGAGCACACATGAGAAGGAGACACAGCGACAGGCACCAAAGCAATAAAAACCTTGCTCAAGCACTAGAGCCCACATCAGCAAGGCCAAAGCCCAGCTGGAGCGAAGACTATCAAGGGACACTAAGCAGAAGGACATCTCCTCGTGACGCACTGGCACCAAAAGGACGTTCAGGGAAAACGTGAGTGTGCTGATGAAAAATCAGCCACGGGCAGCACCAACGTGACCACAGTGCTTGACGTTGTTTCACACCTCAGTGTTCACAGACAGTGTGCTCCCAGACCCCGGGGTGCAGCGGACAATGCAAGATGGGCAGTCAGCAGCGGGGTCAGGGACTTCTTAGAAGAGCAGCTGCATCCAGGTCCCCAGGCCTGGTGGGTCTCAGCAGAAGGGTTGAGGGAGCGGCCGAAGCGACCAGGAGGGCGTTGTCCGTTCCCTAGGACATATCACAGTGATTTGGAAGGGCCCCGCACACCGGTCCCTGAAGTGGCACGCCCCTTTGAGAGGGAAAGGGGAGGCAGCCCCTCCTCAGCCTCGTTAAGGCCACGGAGCGGGTCCTCTTCATGCACAAACACTCAAAGGACAAGGCAGACAGGAACAGTCAACACAGATTTCCCAGCAACAAACTGCGCTTGGCCAATACGGCTGCTCCTGTGAAAAAACAACCAGTTCTGTGGGCGAGGGGGCAGTGGTGGACGTGACATCCACCACTTCAGCAAGGCTTCTGACACCAGCCCACAGCGTTCTCGTTTGGAAACTGAGGAGCTATGGCCCAGACACGTGGACAGCTCGGCAGGCTGAGAACTGACCGGATCGCTGCACGAGACAGCAGTGCTACCGACCAGGGGGCCAGCGACGAGCAGAGAGCTCTGGGGGCCAGTCCTGGGGCCCATCTTTCCAACGCCCTCACTCACAGCACAGAGGACACAGCGGACACCCCTGGTCCAAGTGCAGGTGATACTGAACCAGGGGAGCATCTGACACGGTGAAACACAGAGCTTCACCCCTGAGGGGCCTGGAGGGATCTGAGGACCAGGCCAACAGAAACCTCATGGAACTCAACAACGGGAAGAAGACAGATGTCCATCTGGGGCGGGTCAACCCAGCCCACTGGTCCAGGCTCAGGATGGACCATCCCAGCAGAGCTCTGCTGCAGAGGCTGAAAAGGGGTTCACGATGACTGCCAGGCTGAGCGCGAGCCCGTAACGCGCTCTCCCAGAGGAAAACGCAACCTGCACGCCAGGCCACCTAAGACGCAGCCTGGCCAGCAGAACGAGGGAAGTCACTCCCCATCCTACGCAGCGCTGGGGAGGCTGCACCTGGAACACCACGTTCAGCTCTTGGCCATGGGGTCCAAGAGAGACGGAGAAAACCACGAGGGTCCAGACCCAGACTGCACGACGAGAAAAGCAAGTGGCCTACAACCGCCCACAGGGCACCTACAAAGATGTCTGAGCCAAACTCCTCCTGGAAGCAGCAGATGATGTAACAGACGTGGCCAACAGCCACAAATCAGGGCTTGGGAGGTTCAGGCTGGACTCGGACTTCAGCAAAAACAATCTCCCAGGAGGGCAGTGCAGCCCCCGAGCAGGCCAGCAGAAAGGCTGCACCACCACTCCGCAGGTGTCTCCTGCGGAAGGTTCGAAGGCTTGGCTGGGCAGGACCACTGCTGACCTAACGTAGGCCTACTCGGAGCAGGATCTGAGAACCCTTCCAGCCAGCACTTCTGTGACGCTACAGAGGAGAGAACGTCCAGCTGTGGGTTCAACAGCTGGCTCGGGAGGAAGATCAGCCCACACTTACGGTTTCCCTGTAAACCAGAGGAATTCAGTGACAGAAAAGCCCTCAAAGATCCCCAAAGAGCCCTGACAAAGGGCGATGGGACAATATTCTGTCCACTTCCCCACTGAAATAGATTTGGAGACTGTCCTGAGACACACGCTCAGGGAGCTAAAGAAAATCCCTCCCGTTCAGGATGCAGAAAAGACTCGAGTGTAACTGGGACATGGGTTTCTACAAAGCAGAAGGATTTGACCGTATCTCAGGTTGAAAATATGGTGCCACAGGAACGCACCTGCCATCATCTGTCTGTAAAAGGTGCACTTCTCACGGGAAATGAACGGTCCTCAGGGCCGTCTGACGTCCAGGCACGGAGCGGAAAGCCGTACAGTTTCCAGCGACAGCGAAGGAAAAACACCCGAGAGACTGGAGAGGCTGCGGAAGAGCCCTCAGCACCCAAGGAGAGGAGCTGTAGTGAGGGAGGAGGTGAAAAAAGCACATTCCAGGCAGAGACTGGTCAAGCCCTGCCACCACTGAAGGTACAGCTGATGGAGGCACCTCCAGCAGCGCAGTCACCACACGGCTTCCAGGACTACACGCAGAATAAAGCCAGGCCTGCACGTCTCTGGGGCACGGTCTAACGCCTGCCTGCCCCACACGGCCCAACACCCCTGGACATGACGTACAGGAGGAAAGCCTTGGAGCTGTGGTGAACCTTCTGCTGTTGAAGTTCTTGGCCCACCATGAACTGGAGACGACTTCTGTGAGACAGACGGGCTGCCATGAGGACCTGAGCATCCTGGAGACGCAGGAAACAAACCAGACCTCTTCTTGAGGCAGCGGATGAGGGGTAATGGGTTTAAAATAGAGGTTTTGGACTGGGGGGCCTTGAACGCTCCCTTCCCACGCAAACCCTTCTGCGGTTCTATGAATACTGTGTGCAGAACGACATCCAAAGGCTGAATCCCCAGGTGAAAGCCTTATGGCCAGGTGTGGAGGTTCAGCCCCACTCAGCAGCTAAAACACCACTCACTCCCCCCTCAGTGGGATGGGGAGGACGACTGGGAAAGAGAAGAAGGCAAATTTCAGGGCTGAGATAAAAACAGTTCAAGAGAACAACAGAGGAAAAGGAAAACAGAGATGGAAAACAGAACCACAACGTCCTTAAGCACACAACTCACAGTACGATAACTCACGGTGAATCTCAACGCCTGTGCCCTCCCCAGCAGCCAAACCTGCCCCCCCGTGCCCTCCCCACTTTATTCCCTGAGTGTGAGTCCCATGGGACAGACCAGCCCTGGGGCTAATTGGGGTAAATGATCCCAGCTGTTGGGTAAGGGGTAACCTATTCCAGCTGTGCCACCAGCCCCCAGCTCCGGGGAGCATTAACTCTGTCCTAGCCGGAACCAGGGCACCAGGATGGGCTTCCCTCTTCTTTGCCTGCTGCCAGAGGACGGCCAACAGGCCAAGCTCACAGCCATCCCAGTGCTACCTCTGAGCCTCCAGAGAGGCCAGCACCTCTGAGCATGAGGACACCACAAAGCTCTCTGACCTCACGTTGCTGGTCTGTTGTCAAGGCTTTGCCACCCCTAAACCTGAGAGGCACCAGCGGCACCCGCACGCCCAGCTGCACCCGCAGCGCTGGCAGCACTCAGGTGTCACAGCTCCTCTGAGAGAAACCCCCGGCAGCACGGAGCACAAACCCCAGATGCTCTGGGGAGCTCCCCAGGGGTTGGTGTTTCTCACCGCAGCGCGACAGAACAACGTGCCTGTCACCAAGAGACCGCAGAGCAGGGATGGCCTGACAGAACGTGCTGTCCCCAGAACGGGCACCCACGCTGGAAAACGTTGTCCTGTGATCCCTGCCCGGTCTGGGGAGAGCTGGCAGTGAGTCCACCAGGCCCTGAGTACGATTTGTCACACCCCATGGCAGGTCCCAGGCTGGTCAGACGAAGTGACCGCTCCCCGACGTCCCCCTCCACGAGCACTTGCTCCCCGCAGGCAGCGCTGGCAGACCGGACGAGGCGGGCACCCGGTAGCTGAAGCCTGAAGTGAGGTGAGGTGAATCCCACCACAGATCCCTACCAAAGGCCATGTACCGAGATCATCTGCGTCTGCGTTGTCACAGCAGCCTGTGGTTGCAGGACCACAGCAGTATTTAGGAAATCAGAGTGTCCCGTGGGGAGCTGGTGTCTGGACCTTGACATGTGAACAAGAACACTGGCAAGCCAGTGCCATAGAATCCCAGAATAGTTTGGGTGGGAAGGGGGCGTTCAAGCCCACCCAGCCCAACCCCCCTGCCAGGAGCAGGGACATCTCCAACCAGATCAGGTTGCTCAGAGCCCCGGCCAACCTGGCCTGGAATGTTTCCAGGGATGGGGCATCCCCCACCCCTCTGGGCAACCTGGGCCGGTGCTCCACCACCATCAGGGTAAAAAATTTCTCCCTGACATCCAGTCTGAATCTGCCCCCCTCCATTTTAAACCCATCACCCCTTGTCCTGTCACACCAGGCCCTGCTGAAGAGTCTCTCCCCACCTTCCCTGCAGCCCCCTTTGGGCACTGGGAGCCGCTCTCAGCTCTCCCCGGAGCCTCCTCTTCTCCAGGCTGAACAGCCCCAGCTCTCCCAGCCCGGCCTCGTAGCAGAGCTGCTCCAGCCCTCTCAGCATCTGCGTGGCCTCCTCTGGACCCTCTCCAACAGCTCCACGTCCTCCTGGTGTTGGGGGCTCCAGAGCTGGACGCAGCGCTGCAGGGGGGTCTCACCAGAGCGGGGCAGAGGGGCAGAATCCCCTCCCTCGCCCGCTGCCCACGCTGCTGGGGGTGCAGCCCAGGGTGCCGTTGGTTTCGGGGCTGCCAGCGCCCGTTGCCGGCTCACATTGAGCTTCTGGCCCACCAGCACCCCCAGTCCTTCTCCTCAGGGCTGCTCTCCATCCATTCTCCCCCAGCCTGGATTTGTGCTGGGATTGCCCCCACCCACGGGCAGGCCCTTGCACACATCAGCCAAACCAAGCAGAGAAAAGCAGCCGCTCGGCTTCACACCAGAGCTGTCCCCCACCAGTTCCACACGATGGGAGCACAGCTGAAAGAGACGCTGAGCAAACGCGGAGGTGACTTATCCAGCTGCTTCTAAACATAGCAACACCGTGGGAGAGGGTGCGCGGTGGTGATCTCGGCGCTGGAGGATCCAGGGCAGAGCGTGGTGCCTCTCACCCGTCCACCCTAAGCAAGAAGAAGCCCTGGCACCCCTCTGTCCCCTCGCGCTGCCGGCCAGCCCGTGCCAGCCGCCACACGGGCTGGTGTGCGCGGGGCCGACCCGCACCACGCGCGTCGCGGACGGGGAGGGCTGGTCACCAGGCGGCCTTCGCCCGTGAGGGACTGGCGGTCTGTCTCTAGCAGACCTGATGGGACAGAACACAACTTAACTTGGCTCGTGGATTTGTTTCAGCATAGGGATCTGCGAAACAGGAGCCTTTGGCTGCTGGATCAGCAGGTAACGAAGCTGCTGGGCAGGCACTGCTGGAGTTCCACCTGCACTGGTTTTCCTGGAACCTGGGCACGGTGTGGGGGTCTCTGGGCCCTTGCCAGGTACAGGAAGGAAGCAGTGAAAACCCCAGCAGACGTGCACACTGAGCCCCACAGAGGGGTCAATAACGGAGCGGCGAGACAGGGCTTATGAAGCAAACGGGGGTTATAAAGTGAAGGAGATGCCGAGGGAGCAGCAGCTCTCAGGAAAACGCCGCAGGATGGCACAAGCAACGCAGGCCGGAGGCCCCGGCAGAGCGGAGGGGCTGCCAGCCCAAAGCACCGTGCGGCAAGCGGGGGCTGAGTCAACACCAAAGCAGGAGACCCAGCACGTGTCACCGCTCCGCGCGGTTTGCTGGGATTAAAACACGAACCTGGTCACCGCGATACCAAGAGAAGGGTTAGGAGTTCAGAGCTCCTGAGAGAGAGGGTTTGAGGCACGACGAAGGTGAGCAGAACAAGCAAGGAGCCCAGAAGCGAGGGAAAAAGAGACAGGACCTCTCTGGATGGAGCACAAGGGCCAGGCACTCCAGCCCTCCAGAGCCCCAGGGCCGCGGCAGCCCGGGCACTCGCTGCTGTAAGGGCCTGGGCACCAGCTGCGAGGGGAACATTCCAAGCACGCTGCTGGAATTCCGTTGGTAGGTGGCATTGCAGGACTGAGGGTGCTCCTCACCGCGGCAGGCTCCCTGCGCCACAGCCCAGCGCCAGAACACAACCGGAGCTGCGGCAGCACGGAGCTGGGCAGCCTGGCGTCAAAGCCCCGGTGAGCACTGGGATCCGCAGGGGAGGAATTCCCGGATCTCTTCAGGTCAGCCTGCGGACCGAGGGGAGCCAGTGCCCCGGGGCACAGCACTCAGCGAGGGATGCCAGGAGGAGCGTTCCGGGGTGCTGCCACCTCGCTGCACCACTTCCAGCCGTTTCTCCGGGTGAGGGTGTGCTCCGTACCGTGCCCCTCTGCGTGCGCACGGCGGTACCACTGCCAGCAGTGGGGGAAGGGGCCACCGGCAGCAGGGTCCCGTCGGCGCCAGGAACTCCAGAGACCAGACTGCGCGCACCTCGACCGTCAGTGCATGTGTACACGCTTTTAATTTGTGAGGAATCTCCAAGCTGGACTGGCCGGTGAGCGGGATCAGAGGCTTGGAGCCAGGTACAGGAGAGGCTACACACCTGGCGCACGTACTGGAGAGACTGGGAGTCTGGAAATTTGCTACTGGAGGGGCCAGACTGACCAGCGGCTTTGAGAGTCAGCTACTGGTCAGGCCCGGTGTCTGGAGCAGCTGCCGAGGTTTGTGTTTGTGCGCGCCTGGGCAGCTGGGGAGACTGGAGAGCAGCTGCCGGACACACCGAGTGGCTAAGGCCTGGGGAATTCAGTGCACATGTGTGTGCACGTGTGTCAAGAGATCCCAGTACCGGCAAGTAGGGTGGGGCTGCGGGTCTCGGGGGTTCACACACATATGAAGTGGGGAGACTGGGGAGCTAGGGGCTGGCTACTGGGCAGATGGGGGTCTAAGGCCAGCTACTGGAGGTACTCATACTGAATACTCACATTCACACATATACACGCGTGTTGTCTCCTGACAGGTCAGGTTATTCCGATCCGTCGGGAAGGAATGGGGTCAGGCCGTTGGTGCTGTCTGTGTTTGCACGACGCTGTTTCCCGAGCCGTGTGGCAGGCGGTGTGCTTACGCGTACCAGGGGGGAGTGTGTGTGTGTGTGTGTGTGTACAGCTACCAGGGAGCTCTTGCTTTCCATCTTTCCGACTGTCGGCTCCTTCCGGCAGGGCTTGCTGAAATTCCCCACCTTCACAAATTAGGCTGTGCTTTCCCAGTTGAACGAGAACGGGGAGCAGTGCTGCTGAAGGAAGCAGCGGGTGAGGTCACCCACGCTTGCCACACGCGTGCTCTGAACCTCATCCAGCTGTCCTGCGGACCTCACCGGCCACGCCGGGATCACCGCGGCCCCACGCGCCGACCAGCGCGGCCAGCCACGGCCCTCCAGTCGTACGGGAGGTGCCGGCGAGAGCCGAGAGGCCAGGGAAGCAGGAAGACCAGGGCAGCTCAGGGCCGGCTGGGAGCCGTAAGTGGTGTCCCTGCCACCTGGTCCCTGCACGGAAGAGCTGCTTTGGGGTCCCGGAGGAGCTGCTCCCCACCGCCGGCACAGCCAGCCCTCACACGGAGAGCGTCACTGTCACCAAACACTTCGGCGCCTGCAAACACCTCTCAGAGCTTTCCATCCGCACTTCAGCGATTTGCCAGCGCCACCGTGAAGGCACCTTCACACCACCCGACCGGCCGGCACCGAGCTCCAGCACTCAGAAAGCCTGAAGGCTGAAAGACCGACCGTTAACTTCAGCAAGAGACGGCCCCAGGCTACCAGTCACCAGGCCAGAGACGAAGCCTCGCGCTCGAAAAGCCCAGGCAGCTTCGGTTTCCATGGAACACATCGCTGATCCGTACGCCCGGGCCAGATGGGGAGACCCCAGAGCCCTGCACAAGGCTTCGCGCTGCATCACCACATCTCCCTGTCCGAACGCCGCCCTGGGGCTGTGGCTCTGGGCTGCGGCACTCGTTCCACACCCGCCTGCAGCGGCCCTTCCCGGGAAACCACACACGCCCGTGCTCGGCTCCCCGCACCGAGCGATCTCGCAGCCGCAGGGCAGTCGGCTCGGCTGCCTGACCTGAAGGAGACGGTGACCCGCTGAGGGCAGGTGACGGCCAAACACGCTTGTTCTGCCGCTGAACGGCAAACGGAGAGGGAGCGGAGCGGGACCGCGCGCCTCGGGCAGGACGGGGCTGCGCTGACCTCCTCCTCGCGCCTCACGTGCCTTTACACGCGCTGGAAATCCCTCCCTGCCTTGTGACGTTTCCAAGCGGAGGGAGCTGGCGGAGGAGCTCACCAAGCTGCTGTCCATCATCTCCCGGCAGTCCCGGGTAACAGGGAGGTCCCAGGCGATGGGAGGCTTGCCAGCGCGACACCCATCTACAGGAAGGGCCGGAAGGAGGATCCAGGGAATCACAGAAACCCAGAATCCCAGAGGGGTTTGGGCGGGAAGGGAGCGCTCAAGCCCACCCAGCCCAACCCCCTGCCAGAAGCAGGGACATCTCCAACCGGATCAGGCTCCTCAGAGCCCCGGCCAACCTGGCCTGGAATGTTTCCAGGGATGGGGCATCCACCACCTCTCTGGGCAGCCTGTTCCCATGAGGTGGTAGATGGAACTACAGCCCTGTCAGCCTGACCTTGGTGCCGGGGAAGATTATGGGGCCGTTCATCTTGAGTGCGATCATCTGTCACGCGCAGGACAACCAGGGTATCCGCCCCAGCCAGCACGGGTTCATGAAGGGGAGGTCCTGCTTGACCAACCGGATCTCCTTCTATGACCAGGTGACCCACCTCGTGGACAATGGGAAGGCTATGGGTGTTATCTACCTGGATGTTAGCGAAGCCTTTGATACCGTCTCCCACAGCATTCTCCTGGAGAAGCTGGTGGCTCAGAGCTTGGACAGGTGAACCCTGCGATGGGTTAAAAACCGTCTGGATGGCCGAGCCCAGAGAGCTGTGGTGAACGGAGTTAAATACAGTTGGCAGCCGGTCACAAGTGGTGTTCCCCAGGGCTCAGCGCTGGGGTCAGTTCTGTTTAATACCTTCATCAACGATCTGCGTGAGGGCATTGAGTGCTCCCTCAGTAAGTTTGCGGATGACACCAAGCTGGGCGGCAGTGTGGATCTGCTGGAGGGTGGGAAGGCTCTGCAGAGGGGTCTGGCCAGGCTGGGCCGAGGGAACTGTGTGAGGGTCAACAAGGCCGAGCGCTGGGTCCTGCGCGTGGGGCACAACAACCCCACCCAACGCTGCAGGCGTGGGGCAGAGCTGGAAGGGGACCTGGGGTGCTGGGTGACAGTGGCTGAACAGGAGCCAGCAGCGTGCCCAGGTGGCCAAGAGGGCCAGCAGCATCCCGGCTGGTGTCAGGAGCAGCGTGGCCAGCAGGAGCGGGGCAGCAATGGTGCCGCTGTGCTCCGCACTGGTGGGACTGCTCCTCGAGGACTGGGTGCAGCGTTGGGCCCCTCGGCACAGGACAGACACTGAGGGGCTGGAGCGCGTCCCGGGAAGGGCAACGCAGCCGGTGAGGGGTCTGGAGCACCAGTGCTGTGAGGAGCGGCTGGGGAACTGGGGTTGTTCAGCCTGGAGAAGAGGAGGCTGAGGGGACACCTCATTGCTGCCAGGCCCTAGACCAGGCTGCCCAGGGCGGTGGTGGGGTCCCCATCCCCGGAGATGCTCACAGAATGTGTGGACGTGGCACTGCAGGACATGGGTCAGTGGGCACGGGGGTGCTGGGTTGGACGGGATGATCTTGGCGGCCTCTGCCAGCCTTAAGATTCTGTGATTCTATAACACTACGTATCAGTGTACACCAACCGCGTACGCGTCTCCGTGTGAAACCACTCGCTGGGATCCCTGCACGACTGCGGCACAGGAACAGGCGTCCTGAGCGAGAGGTTCCCAAACATTCCGAGCATTTCTCAGCTGCCTTGCTGGAACAGCATTTCTCCAGCTTCAGGAAAAGCAGAATTGCCCTGTTCACACCAAACCTGTTTGGCATAGGTCCTGACCGTAATTCCCACCCGCAAGCACCGCAGCGATGTCTCCCACACTTTCCTCCTGTGGCGAGGAGTGTCCCTACAAACGTTAACAAATTAACCGTACTGCTCTCTTTTAACTCACTCCCCAAAACCCTTCGCTGCCGCGCTCACTGCAAGACAGAGCAGCCGATGTGCTGAGCCCGCTCCTCGCGGTGCCATCGCCCTGTCCAGAGACAGGGAGCGGCCTCATCGTCCGTGTGCCGGGACACAGCCATCACCACCCGCACTGTGCCGGCGCCACGCAGCACCCACCACAACGTTCTCCTGACCCGGCACTGAGCTTTTGGGCAACGCAAACAACAACAGGACAGTAACAACACTGCCAAGTGCACTCTCATCCTTGCTTTCCTCCGGTTCACACGCGACCAGGAAGCCCAGCTGGCGTGGCCTCGCAGCAGAGCGAAGGCACAGCTCCCAGCATTGCTGTCTCGGAGAGGGAAAGGGCCCAGGGGGGCACGGGCCGAGCCCCGCGTGCCCGGTCAGTCCAGTTCCTCTTACAGACCCCAACCCTGGCACCGCCCTGGGCAAAGCCGTGACAAACACCCGTACAAAACAACCCCCATCGGCCTCCCGAGCGCGCACCTGACGAGCCTTCTCCCCAGCCTCCATTCCCCCGTGCTTTCGGTCGGCAGAAGGGAGCCCGCCAGCGCACCCTCCGGCACACAGACCGCGCGTCCGCCGGAATTCCTGCGCCTGAGGTGTGTTTTTCACCGAGACACCCAGGCAGCAGCCATTTCAGTAACAATCGTTACCCAGCTCTCAGAACACCTTACAAAGGAAAATAATTTTATGCAAGATGTAGGCCCACGCCCTCCGGAGGAAGACGCTGCCGGCAGCCCCCGTCCCGCTCCCCGCCGCGCCACGCTCACCTCAATCAGAAAGTCTCCCGTGCGAAGCCCTGCTCTCCAGGCGACGCCCTCCACGTCCACTGATTCCAGGTACTGGAGCGCCGGGAAGGCCGGGGTCGGGGTGAACTCCTCAATTGGGGTTTCAGCTACGAAACACAAAGAGAGAGAGACTGAGCGTGGCCAAAAGCAAGCAGAAGGTGACAAGAACGTCCATGAGCCAGGAAAAGCTCTGTACTTCGGTTCAGAAAGAACAGGTACGCAGGGCTCAACCTGACATCGGCGCAGGACCCGGAGCCAATGCTACGTCTGCAGGATTCATCAGCTCAGGCCCCGAGATGGCCCCAGCACCTCCTGGACACGCGTGGCTCGCAGTCACGTGTGGTCCCGCAAGGTCCCTAAAGCTTCAGCCACCTCGAACAGCGCCAGCACTCACTCCTTCTGCCTCTACGTCTGCATGACCAGCTCTGGGCTTCCTTCACAGGCACAGCAGACAAAAAAAACCAAACCAACTCCATGTGCACCATGCACCTGTGCTGCTGCAGATGTGACAATGTCCTGGAGTGGTGTCTCTCACACTGGTCCCACAGCAGGCCAGCTGCTCAGGAACAGAAGGCCACTCGTTGATGGACAGCTACATTGGTCAGGTGACCCCCATCTTCATCAGTGAGGCTTTAACTGCATTCCTGGTTGGAAAACTCGTTCCTGCCCCCAAAGGAGCACCACTTCCAGGGAGGGGACCTTCTCAGACGGACGAGGCAGCACCCTTACGTTGTCCCGCTCCAGCCCATCTTGCTTCACTGCCCACCCAGGACGAAGGAACTCTGCACAGGGGATGCCCAGCCTGTGTGCTTGTGACGTGCGTGACCTTACGTGACATGACGACGGAGCAAGCTTCCTCTGTCTGCTGATCAAGAGGAGCTGGTGCAGATGTTCAGAAAACCCAGCTCCACAAAGAACTGAAGGAGAAAGGCCACAGCTACTCTTCACACGCTGGCCAGACTCTCCTCACCCAGCTGGGCTGTTGTCCCCAGCGCAGAGTACACCAGCTGTGGCCGTTTCGGGGCTGGTCATGGTTCTCTGAGAGGATTTTATTTTCCCCTTTGAGAGCTGCGGACAGACCTGCTGCCTGCGCACCGGCCTTTGTGCAGGGTGGATTCGCGTCTGGCCGCACAAGACCACAGCACGGGATCACTGAGGACTTCCTCACCAGCCCTACGTGACTGGAAACACCTGAAGCGGACGCAGGAGAAGTTTGAGACACCCCTTTTCCCATGGCGCGCAATGTCATTACCCGTTTTCACGTGTTACCAGACAGACGGCCGTTCCCAGCAGCCCGTGGCACAGACGAGGAAAGGGAGAAGGCGCCTTTCCAGGAAAAGTGCTGCTTCCCCACACTACAACACCTGGCCACCCCAGGGAGCAGCATCTCCAGGGTCGGTCCAGCCCCACATCCACCCAGTGACAGTCCCAGGGCCGGGAGGGGACCATGCCACCGCCGGGATCCGCGCTGCACTGGTTTTTGAGCTGTTCTCCACCAGCAGCAGCCTCAAGGATGAAGCTGAAGATGGGCCACCAGGCACAGGAGACCTCAGTGTGGGGAGCAGGGTGAAGGTGCACTCCTGAAACCATCTGCGCCAGCTAATCTGCGTTCCCTGCCTCCAGAGACAGGGACAAAGGACATACTGACATACTGGGGACACGTGGCTGAACAGCCCAGCCGCGCTCTGGCAGAGCCGCGCTCTCCTGGAAGCGAGGACACAGCGCCGGCCAGCGCGCCGGCCTCACTCCTCCGGGCCCGGCACAGCGGCTTTGCTCAGGGCGAGCTGTCACACCCCAGGTCAGCGCCGCGCAGCCGCGGTCCCCTCCCGCAGCCGCTCTGCTGAGCGGCTCTTCAGCACAGATCACCGGGAGGGGAGGAGGCTAACGAGCGTTGTGTTGCCTAACGAGGCAGCGTGCGCCACGCACCAGAAGCTGTCACTGCCCGAAGCACCCACGTCTGGCTGTGACCAGTGGCCGGCCAGCAGCACGGCGCGGCCGCTTGCACGGGGCCGGGCTGAAAGTGCGATGCACGGCGCTGGCAGCGATGGGGTGGGTGTGGGTTATCCCTGCGCAAGCGGGGGTTCAGGTGTGGGGCTCTTGGGGGGGCACACAGACCCCATCAGACAGCATACTGGACGCTGTAACGCGTGCCTTTCTCTGAAGGCGGGGTAGTCAATACCGGAGTGCGGACCAGCGCCACGCGCCGCACAGGAGCCTCGGAGCTGGGCTGCGATGGCCGTGCCGCCCTCACATGTGTCGGGGAGAAGCCAAAGCTCGGTAAGAAACGCAGCAGCAAGGCCACGGCTGCAGGAAACCGCTGGCGCAGGCACACGCGGGGCCTGAGAACGCACAGCAGCGACGCTCGCCCCAGGCCTGGCCAGGCTGGCCGCTCTGGGGCCGGCTGAACCCAAGGCTCCCACGTCTCAGCAGCCTGATGGAGGTGCCTTTTCCCACACGGATCTCTTGTCTGCACAGGACTCGCTGTCTCATCTTCGCTCAGGAGAGCCAGCGGCAAAAGGAGACTGACGGCGCAGGGACAGCCCTGAGCGGGATGCGCTGAAGGGTGCAGGCCAACTTCCTGAGAGACCCAACACCAAACGTCTTCTTCAGCGGCTGACGACGCGTGAACAAGCTACTTGCCATAGAGACATGCAACTCGTCAGAAAACCCGCGATTATCCAGCCCGCTCGCGCGTGACAGTGGCCAGCACCCTCGCAGAGGCCCCTGTGCCCGGCTCTCACCCCAGCTGCGGCACGCAGAAAGCACGGTTCGTTTTCGTTAGCCGTGCAGATAATGACGTACGGCACCAACAGGCCATCACACCTGATCCAGCGCTCCACGCCTGTTACCAAACCGATGTATTTTGAAGCGCTGTGTCAAACCCTGACGAAGCAGCAGATTCAGGAACAGCCGGAACGATCTCGCGCATCCGTCTCCTCTGACGCCAGGTCACGCCAGTGCACGCGACCTGCATCCTCTCCTATCTGTGCAAAATGTACAGACACGGGTTTACACAGATAAAAGCATTTCCATCACTTACCGTACTACTTCTTTATTACTTTATTTAACACTTTCATGCAAGATTTTTCCCTGCCAAACCAGACAGCCACCGGCTAGCACCGGACCAAGACAGAGTCTGCCTGCCAAGACGTTAACACGCGGAATGATCCCGGATGTTTTCTGCCAACAGCTCTCCACGTCTTCTCCCTTTGACGGGAGCCAGCTTACATGGCCAACATTGACATGCCACCCTACCGAGTTACAGAAACGCCAGTGCAACGTTGGGTTTCTCCAAATCACTCAGGACCTCCCCAGCGCGAGGTTCAGCTCTTTGGCTCGGTGCGGACCAGCGGGTTCTTTCAGCAGCCCGAAGCTCAAAGCACCACGAGCCCGACCTCGCTGCAGGCTGCAGCTCCAAACCGGTGCCCAGGAACTTGTGCTGCACCCAGCCCAGAGAGATACGAGGGTTAGGGTGAGAAAGAGCTCAGGTGTTGCCTGAACCTCTGCAAACGAGCAAAGGGGAGACCCAGGCTCTCGGAATGCCGAGTTATTTATGTAACGCTAACGAGGCGTACGGCCCCGTAGAGCATCAGCACCGCACTTCACAGACGGGAGCATCGGCACGGCAGACCAGCGCCCTCTCACCACACACGCGTCGTAATTAACGCTCGAAAAGGCTAAGAAGGAGTCCTGATCCCTGGGGAGGACCGAGTCGGACGGATGACAATTCAGTTGGTTTCCCAGCCAGGGGAAGGAGCCTGTCGTGAGCAAACCAGGTTATCCCCGCAGCCCCGTCCCGTCAGGCTCACCCCGCCGCCCCGCAGCTGCACCGCTCAGACACGCTGCCCCGCGAGTCCCTGACCGCAGCCGGCGGCCGGCGGAGCAATCCTAACCCCAGCTCGGAGCAGAGTCAGCCGAGGGACAGTTCAAGGGCACGCTTTTCGTATTGGCATCGGAGATACACACGGACAGGGAATACAGATACAACGAAGGAGGAAGCCTGGTCTTACAGCCATTTTGTCCCCTGCATCGGCGGCGCGTCACACGGGGACTCCAGGCACACCGTTTTCCGTGGGCTGGAAGCCACGCATCTACAGTAACCGCACGCCACGGGGCACGGTTTGTAAAGCGTCACCAGTGCCTCACAGACCCAGAAAACAAGAAAACACGTCCTGAAGTCAGAACTGCCTCCTGACGAAACAGACACTGGGAGCGCGATTCACTACAGGAGGGGGAAACGCGGACAGCGGCAGGAACCAGCGCTGCTTTGCCGCTGCCCGAGCGCCAGCACCCGGTGACAGGGACAAGAGAGACGCTGGTCACGGACAGGCAAACACCAACCATCCACCCCTTTCGCTGCAGAGCGAGGTCTGTGGGGCTCAGCCGCTCCGCGGTCCCCACAGCATCGGTCCAGCCCAGAGGGCCGATGTGGAAACCTGCACTCCCCTGGGTCACGGGAGACGGAGCCCTGCACGGGACACGCAGCTGCGCGCTGCCCGAGCTCGGCCACACGCAGCCCTCCCGGCACTGCCTGCGGACAGCATGCCTGGTAAAACAGCCTGGAGCCAGCGCCGGCCGCAGGGCAGCCGCGGCTCAGGGCGACCCTCAGGAGCGCTCCCCCCGCTCTGCCCTACAAGCCGTGCGGAGGTGGGGGACGGATGCCAACGCCGATAGGACCGGAGCAGGCCCCCGCCCGGCACCAAGACATTCCGTCCGTCTGCAGGCTGCTCCGCTGAGAGCCGGGCCCCGGAGCAGGCTGGGGACGCGGGACAGTCAGAACAGATCTGCTGTACCGCCCGGCTCCGGGCCGCGGTGGTCAGCGCCGAGCCGCCCCACGGAAAGCCCTGCCCAACAGTCCTGGTCACATCGCTCATGTGCCTTTGTAACCTTCTCCTGGTTCCTGACCCTCCTTCGTGCTGCCCCAGCTTCCTTCCAAACGGACAACCTGCCCCTAGCTACTCTTCCCCCCTCTCTGCAGTTTTGGTACCTCTGTACTCAGATCTGGCACTCCCAGTACCATTACCTTGGTCTGACCTGGCGTCACGGAGAGGTGACCTCTGGGGACCCCACGGGTCTCCAGTGTTCCCTGTCAGCTACCTGTGAAGTCTGGCCACATCCAGCATCGCTCCCCCCACACCCTGACGAAATCCAGCCACTCCTCCAATGCTCCCATCAGCTCCCTCACCGCTGTCCGTCGTGTCCCACCTCTCACGCCATGGTCAGTCGTTTGTGGCCTCCTGAGCTTCATCTCAGCCCCATCAGCAGCCCAGCCACTTGCCTGCAGCCCCAGCACCAATGAAACAAGAAATACGAACCAGAACAACCCACAGTACCCAGGGCTGTTTGTAGCCCCGGTGATGGAGGAGGAGGAGGAAGAGGAGACCAACACTCCTAGGATCCTGGGAACCCTGATCCACGCTTCTCACGGAGGCCCAGGCAAAGGCTGAGCGCAGCAGAGCAGCCACCAGGAAATCCAGCTTGGGACCAGGCCCTCCAAAGCACCGCTTCCAGAGCAGCGCCCACGGGAGAGCTGCAGGACAGACGTATGTAATTCAGTGACAATTCATCTGGAAGTGCCTACCCAGGAAGGAAATAAAATTTAAGTAGGCTCTCTTATCCAACTGGCAAAGGCAGAACTAAATCAAAAGGCCTGGAATTAAATTACAGCT
>JAAGAY010148589.1:42160-63394 GCA_011801015.1 Ardeotis arabs | reverse complement strand
ATCCTATTATCTTGGAACTTTCTGTACAGCAATATATTTTCAGTGTGCACGTACTTGCTATCAGAAAAAAACCCTTCACTTCTCACTGCAAAGTAATGAAAGCTTTGATACTTAGAAAAAAAACAGTTTAGTCGCACCAATCATTTCTAAATCATATCAGTGAAATTGAGATTTAATTAAAACAGAGGTGATAAGATTACTCTTATCCATATTATCATACTTAAATTCAACACAATTTTGAATTAAGCTTTGAAGACGAACAGCATCTATGGAGAAACTCCCTTTTTACTAATTTTATTAAAATTGTGGGAAGTGATAAAACTAACAAGCTACTTCCCTTTCCCAATTCCCATTTTCTTAAATATTCAGACCAACATTAGTAACTTGTTCTTGTACTGTTCACCTCCACTGTTCTCCAGCCTCAGATTTTGGTAAGGACCATGCCTGGCATTTGATTCTTGCTTGGCTCTCCTTCCACACAGGTGTAAAGTTCACAAGCAGATTCAAAACAAAGTAATCAAACCACAAAAACACCCTCCTATAAAGACTGGGTGTTAACAACAGTCACCTGAAAACTTATCAGGATTTCACCGTGCTGTTTATAAGGAACATCATCAGTTTTATTTCCCTTCAACCACGGCCAGGGAGCAGCCATCCCTTCAGAAATCCCTCTCTGACACGAGCACAAACGACCGCCTGACACGCCACGCACCGGCACAGGGATTTCAAAGACAGTTAGGTAGGATTATAAGGGATGAGGACAACGTGCGAGTGAAATACACCATCCCATCACAGAACAGAAGAGTAGAATCAGCACCTTAAACAAAAAAAACTCTAACAAACCCTTATTTGACTTGAATGAGCCTCTCTTCAGGACCGTCATGTGTTAGGACATAGTTATAGGAGGGCTTCAAGGAAGAGGAAGAAATTCCAAAAATAGAAATAAGGATGAATAAAAGATGCTGTGGTGGACTGGTGAGTAGAAGATCGCTCTCAGGTCTTTCAGAAAGGCTCTTCTACTTTTCACCTGACCTAATCCTGCGCAGGACACCTGCACTATTAGCCATCTCCTCAAATCTCGTATCATTAGAAAACACAGAACACGTATAAACACCATAGCTCCTCATGACGTTTAAATGTGTTCATCTTGTTGGATAATTGATAATTTATTTCGTATTTTTTGTGTCCAGGTCCCATCACATTGGAGATCCACAGTGACAGCTCCTAAGGCATGGAGAGCTTGCAGCTGAGGCAAGAGGAGACACCCCACGCTCCTCCACCTCTCCTGAAGTTATCCTGTGCAATTCCCACACACGGGAAAGAGAAAATAAAGCGTACCGCACCAGTCACATGGAGATCAAACACAGAGGTCACCTGGCAAGATGGGATCAAAGTCCTGGAAAAATATCCAGGACTACGTCACCAGGGAGACCTCACCAGAAGTCCCTTTCCACACTCACTCCCATCCCTGCAGATTAAGTGATGTCCTTACTTGTCGTCGTTGTTGGTTTTGGCAATTCTGTTCCATTGGGTGGTAAAGCTTGCGCAAACCAAAAACTAACACAGAGCAGCAGGAGCAAGCAGGAATGTTCCATCCTGGACCTAAAGGAAAACAAAAGCAAAAGATAAATTTTCAGGTCAAATTACTATTACGTTTATTTCTCACGTCAGAACAAAGCTAAAGGAAAAAGAAATGTTTACTTTAGATGAGGAAAGTTTTAAAACTTGTTTTATCCTCTTCCATTGCCTTATCACTTAACTTTCAGTTTTGATGCAGAAGGAGAAGGAAAATACCAGTTGCACGCACTAAGAATTCATTAAGAATATTTTATATCCAAGAACAAGAAGATGATGCTCAGCCATCACTCAAAAACAAGAGAAATCAGGCCAGAAAAGCTACTCTACATCAGTAAAAAACAGCAGCTGAGCACACTGTGGCAAGGGATTTCCACAGATCAGAAAAAAAACTCATAAGTACCAGCAGCTGGAATCCTGAGAATAGATGCAAATCTCAAGAATAAACACAAAAATCACATATTTTTGGTGATTCCTGCCATAACTGCACGTATTATACCTTCTGCAAAGAGCATGAGTAGGAGCAGCTGGGCTCCAGGGAGGGGAAAGCAGCCCAAAACCCCAGTGTGCCAGACCCTGTCTTAAGGGTCGAAGTGATTTTCCTCCACAAGACCAATACTTCTACGCCGTGCAACTTCGACACACAATTTTGGCATCACAGATGCCTGGAGACTGAAACAAAGAGGGAAAAGCTTGTACCACCAAGCAGACCAGATGTCATATAGACATACATACGGTGCTTCAGAGATACTTTCCACTGGAGAACACGTGTGCTATAGCTATGAGTCTGCAAGCTACAAAGCACTTCACCAAAACCTTCCAAACACAGAGAATTTCTAATTTCATGAGATCAGAAAATAATTTCCAATGCAGAGAAGGTTAGAGAAAAAGTGTGATGAGAATGTGCAGCTGCTTTGAAGACTATAGAGAAATTCCAGGAAATTAATAGTCTAGAAACACTCTAGTCCTTCTAAATCGAGGTTTACGTGGAAAAAATAAATGTTGTTATTAATTTTTCCAGTCCCTAATTACCATACTAATTATAAGAGGCTGCCATCTCAGCCATTAATCAGTCTTGCTTGATTTAAAAATATTTTCTTTAGCATAACACAGGCACGTTGCTTTCTGCATTTCGCAAATGGCAGAACACATCCAGATGGTGGCTCTGCTTCCATTGCTAAAATCACAACCGTCGTATTGCTGCACAACACAGCTCCTCGATGCTTCCGTGTAATATATTCAATATTACAATTTCCACAGGGTATTATATAGTACTGCCTAACAACAGACCAAAAAAAAAAATTCAGAAACTTGGCAGCCATTAGAATAACCATTAGAAAATTCTTCCTTTCAATATAAATTGGGAGAATCCACCAGAAATAATCTCTGGATGAACTAGAATGCATAAAAAATTCTTCCACAGCAACTTTCACACCACTTTTTCGCCACTCTCACGTGCGTTATTCAGAAGTTAACATTATTCTCAGCCTCTCTGCGATACCTAGGACTAAATTCAAACTCGGCGCACACCTGGTATTCTTCAAAAGAAAGAAACAGACTTAAACATTAATTTTCTTGTGCTTTGGAGGGATGTCAGGAGTAGCAAGGCTCTGGCCAAGCTGGGTGCCAGGAACTGTAGCTGCCTTAGGAAGCACCCAGACCCCTAAAGGAAGAGCATCAAGTAATCTCACCTGAGAGCACACGTCATTATTTGCTTTCTTTTTCAAGCAGCCCTTCTGCCTGCTGAAACCACTTAGAGCACACTCTTTACCAAGGCAACCCTTCCAGAAGGGATGGCAGGGTGCTTTCTATCCATCGCCCCTGGGATGCTATTTTAAATTTTAAGTGTTATGAGAATTCAGAAGTAAGGAAAAAAAAAAAAGAACATGAAAGTAAAAAGACAAAATATAGTTTTTGAGGAGAAAAAAAAACTAAAACTTTTTTTTTACATGGGAGCACACATCTAATAGCATTTCTTTATTCTTGCATCCCTTTTTACAGTTTGGAAGCTCAATGCATCTAGCTGATTTTTTTCTCTAACATAATGAGTGAAGAAAAAATGATAAAAAGTATCATTAGCATAATTTTTTTTTTTCTTAAATATCTTTTTTCTTTTTTTCCTCCCAGTCCAGCTTCCTACTGACAGATTTACTCACTCAATTCCTTCTGCTACTGTTAATAATTTAAGCAGACTAGATGTCTTATACCAACAGATTCACAGCCAGGTTAACCCTGAACTAGCCATTCTTAGGATCAGACAAATAATTCTGCATAATAGCTTCTTGCAAAACTTATCTGTGTTAACCACCACGTGCAGACCTGCTCTGACAACTGCGAGCCAGCTTTGTCGGCAGGAGACTCATCCTCTTACTCCAGCTTCAAGAAATGACTTTAGCCAGGCCTAACTAGATCAAATCGCGCCCATTCGCAGTTGTGTATGACAGTCGCCATAGCAGGGGACCACACTGCTATCAACAATACGAAGTTTTATACCTCGGCTGCTTTGCTGAGGAAAAAAAAACACTAGTCCAAGTCCTGCTCCAGACCAAGCTATGCAGCCTCTCTCACTCCTCCCACCCTCCAAGGGAAGAGGGAGAGATAATACAACAAAAAGCTCAAGGTTTGAGATAAGGACAGGGAGAGATCATTGAAGTTAGTTACTGGCAGAACAGACGTGACTTGGGGACAACTATTTATTTCTTATTACTAACAAAAGCAAAGCAGGGTAATGTGGAAGAGAACAAAGCAACCTCCTTCTATCCCTCCCTCTTCCTGGGGTTAATTTCATTTTCCAATTATCTCTACCACCTTCCCCACCCCGAGCAGCACAGGGGGAAGAGGGAATGGGGGTCGCGGTCAGTTCATAGAATCATAGAATCATAGAATGGTTAGGGTTGGAAGGGACCTTCAAAGGTCATCTAGTGGAAGACCTCCTCGCATTCCTCCTCTGCTCCATCGTGGGGTCCCATCCATGGGCTGCAGTCCTTCGTGGAACTGCTCTGGCGTGGGTCATCTCTTCCATGGGCTGCAGTCCTTCGTGGAACTGCTCTGGTGTGGGTCATCTCTTCCATGGGGTGCAGCCCCTCCAGAACAGCTGCCCCAGCAGGGCCTCCACGGGCCACAGCCACCTTCAGGCATCTGCCTGCTCCAGCGTGGGGTCCTCCCCGGGCTGCAGGGGGATCTCTGCTCCTCCATGGACCTCCATGGGCTGCAGGGGGATCTCTGCTCCTCCATGGACCTCCATGGGCTGCAGGGGCACAACCCGCTCCACCATGGTCATCACCACAGGCTGCAGGGGAATCTCAGCCAGGAGCAGCATTACTGCTCCCCCTCCTTCTTCACTGACCTTGGCGTCTGCAGCCGTTCCTCTCACCAGAAAAATTCTTCACAACAGGCAGGCAGATGTCTCTCAGGATCTTTTTACATCTCGTTCACATCTCATCTCCTCTCCACTTCTCGCAGCCGGGCCGGGCCCAGTCACCGCCCGGCGGGAGGCCAGAGGGTGAGGCCTGCAAGGCCCACAAGGCTCGCGCCTCCCCCTCTCTGTCCCCGCTCAGTGTCTTCACATCTTTTCTCCTTTTTTTTATTTTTCCTCTTCTTAATACGTTATCACAGAGGCGTTATCATGGAACATTCTGCTACCAATTGGCTTGGCCCTGGCCAGCGGTGGGTCCATCAACAAAACAAACACCTCCAGTGGAATTCGGTCTAATTTTAGAAGTAGTTCGTATTATAAAAAGCCAGTTAAGCTACATTGTATTTAACATGATAAATAACCTTCCAAAATTCAACAAGTTAGGATGATAAAGCAAGAGCACGCTGGAAGCTCAAAACACGCAGCAGCAGTTCATGTAAACCGAAGGGAGGGGAAAGGAAGGAAGAGGATTTGGAAATCTGGAATAAATCCAGAATAAAAGCGGCATCAATAGGGAAAGGGTTGGCATTGCCAGGAATCAGGTGCTGAATGCTGCTTTTCACCAAATGCAATGCTTTACACCCTCGGCACAGGCTGTTAAATCCACTGGATTTTGGGATGATCCGTTCCAGCAGTGACAGCGAGCTGCTTTGCTGTACGATTTTACAGAGCAAAGTTGATTTCACCAGCTCACTGTTAAAATACATAATAGTTTAAGTTACTGGCAGGTTTCCAAAAGACTGGAAAGTGTAAGGAACATCTACGTTTCTCACAAAATTGCTGTTATGAGAGTTTCACAGGTACAAAAGCCATGCCAGACATCTTGTATCTGTTCTCTTGAACGTAATAAATATAACACGAATATAGAGTTGATGCCCCACAATTTACCAGAAATAAACACATCTACAGAGATTATGCAAATTCTGGGATCTCATTTTTGTCCGGAGCCATGATTAATCACTTTGCATTTCTGTTAGCTAAAGAAAGATGAAAATCTATAGCAAATTTAGAAGGCTTGCCGCAGCACTGAGGCAGATGCCAGAGACTGAGCTTAGCAAAGCCCAGCACTAGATACAACCAAGTAATCAGTACTGCTCTTCAAACTGGGGAGGACAGCGAGGTGAGCAAGCTGCAATAATATAAAAACACTCTAAGCTTTACTGAATATGTATATTTATGGACTTCACGTACAGGACCTCAACTATCTCACTTTTTTGAAACAAAAAACCTCTCCGCCATAGACACAGCAGCATTTTCCATCCTCAAGAAGGCACGAAGTCATAATACAGTCTGTCAAAAAAAAAAAAGTAAAAAATAACAACTCCTCTCCAGAGAGAGCAGGCAGGTAGAGAAGCACTGCTGAACAAGAAAGAACAACCGCGCACTACAACAGAAGCCTCTTGTTGATAAAATCGGAAAGGAAAAGAGCCAGGTAGAGACATACACTGTCATTATTACACGGCTTTGCTGCAAGGAAGCTGCTGCCCTGCCTGGATAAAGAAATAGGAACTGCTTTCATAACCCTACGGGGATGCAATGCATCTTTATCTACTTAGATCCCACTACCTCCAGCCTTTATTTCCTGGATACGCATGGGTAAACGGCTCAGGCACTTAAGCCTTAAACTCCACAGACCAGTATTTTTTTGTAGTGAAGGATTCTTAGCTATTTCTGATTATCTGAAGCCCTAAAAAGGTGCCAGAGATTCCTGTTACAATCACAGTTTTAAAAGTCTGCATCGTTATACATAAATGCTGCTCTATCCAATAGAGAACTTGATACCATGACAAAAGAAAAAAAAAAATCACTGTAAAATTGCACAGCTAACTCAAATCCTAGCAAGGAGGCAGAGCACGTGAAATCTAAATGAAATCCAATAAGGACTGGCTCAGAAATGTGGGGAGGGCGTGAAGCCCATGCACAGCTCTTCCAAGCACCGGCATCGCTGCCACTGCTTCTCGCATGGCCCAAGGAGATGCCAGGAGGGACGGCCCAGCTCCCCAGAACATTATTTTCAGTGATTACCAGATCAGTACACATGCTTAATTTCTATTTTTCCTGCAGAACTGAATTCTCCTCTGACCTGACAGAATAAAACCTGGGCTTTAAGAAAATATGCTAATAAAACCTTTGTCATGTTGCGTGGCATTGCTCCAGCTGTGTGACTTTGTTCAAGGAGCCTGATGCACAGGCTATTTCAGGGCAGGTTAAATAGATACCTGTACCCTGCATCCTCCTAAAGCACAAATAAAATAGTGAAAAATCCCATCCAATGCACAGGATGGTGGAGGGACTGCTGGGTTTTGGTTTTTTCCCCTAGGATTTAGTATCATGCACCTCAGGTCATGTCCTAGATTTTTAGTGCTAAAAAAAGTAAGATTCTAAAGGTTAAGCACCATCAATTCAGGAAATATAATTAAAAATGAGACATGAAAGTGTTGTCACTGTAGGTTGACAAATGTGTTGGCACCTCGGATGTTGGCCACAGCAAGAGCAAACAACTATCAATCTTTTTGGGTAGGCAAGAAAAAAAACAACCTCCACAAAGGGAAGAGGGGAAAGCCACCTCCTTCTCCTTGCTCTGCCTTTTCTCCTCGTGCTCCCTCTGCTTTTCACCCATAAACCCCCAAACACAGTTGGTGCTGCTGAAGAGTCCTGAGCCCCAGCGTCCGCTTTCTCCAGCTGGCTCAAGGTTTGCTCTACCTGGAGCCGGGAACCCTGGGCACTGGGAGCAGTTCTCATCTCCCATCGGGCTGACTGCAGCCACGTTCTCTGTCCTGAAGCTCCGGCATTCCCACCGCATCTCTGCCAACCCAACCTTAGCGCACACGGCAGCGCCAAGTTACAGTTTAACTGGAACAGCTCTGAATTATGTTTTTACAAAATAATGAGAAAAACCTGTGAACAGCAGGACCTCAGGCCCCTGCACTCAGCTACACAGGCGAGCGCGTCCCACCCGGCACCCCACCGCTCTGTGGGGCTGGAAACAGCTCTTCGGTGTTCCTCTCATTTGGGGTGACCATTCAATAACAATTTGTTACTCACAGTTACACCTTAAGCCCTAAATCAAATTTCCAGAAGTCTGGTAGAAGTTAAATGTTTTGACTCACTTTAAAATTTAGGAGCTTTAGAAAAAATTAATATATCCAGTGTCTTTCCCTTTTCTTTCTGGCGCAGAGACTTAGGATGTCCCAAAATCCAGAAGAAAAAAAGAAAAGGATTTGAGGATTTGTTGAGATGTTTGCACATGTGTTCGGTGCAGCCCAGCAAGCAGCAAGAAACTTCAGCAGGGATCTCTCTGCTTGGGAAACATTCCTCAAAATTCAGCCGCACAGTCTGTTGTACGGCTGCTCCTCAGAGGCAAGTCAGAAACACCCCGTGATAAAAACTTAAATTTCATCATAAAAATGTATTTTTTATGGGACTGTCTACAGTACGCTCACTGTTGGGTTTTTTGTATATATAAAAGCTTTGTTTCTGACCTCTTCAGGAAAAGCAAGAGAATTTAAGGGATAAATATCTAATATTTAAAGTCAGGTAGCATTTAATATAACCACTCACAAAACTGTATCTAACAATAACAATCCCTCATGCATTCTGTACAAATACTTGCAGTAAAGATCACTTAAAGATGGAAATAATTAGATTTTAAAAACACAAATTGGAATAATCACTTACACGTAAGAGACTGAGTGAGGCAAAGTGCCAATTAACTGAACAAAATGAATTCCCATTTAGAATAATCAAGCTTGATAGACTGTCTTACTCGCTTAGTCCCTTCGTCTCTAATTCAGGTGGACAAATTATTACATTTGCTTTCATTTTCATGTAAGAGGAGGTCAGCACACGCAGCACAGACTCTGTGTGTGAAAAAATTTACAGCAGACGGCCGAGAAATGATGATTTCTGATCTGCAGAGGCCAGTTTCTCAGGCAAGCACGCTAGCAAGGCACAGGCATTCATGGACTACACGCAGCTTAACAAGAATTTCTAGAGAAAATACGTTACGTGTTCAAAAAAGTTAGCTTTAAAGATCTGAATACAGCCAAAAATTATGACTTTTGTAATAGTAATTTTTAAATTCTACTGACACACCATAGCCGGTCTTTCTCAGTATCACCAGCAAGTCTCTAAATCCAGTCTAGAACAGCTAGCACCAGTTCAAATCCATTTCAATTAGCGACGCCGAGGTCTCCGGTGAATATAAATCACTGGTTGTCACCAGCAGATTAAGCACTGCATTAGCAGGTCTGCTCTGAAAAGGATTAAATGACAGTGTTGACAGCGGGGCTGACACGCCACCGGTACAAAGCGACATTTGCCACATTGATTGAAAAATTCCTCACCGTTTTTAATCGGATTCTACCAATGCAGCCAGGACCAGGAGGCAGCAGCGCTGGGTATGAGGGTGAGCTGGTTCCTTCTGGTTGCTTGGGTTCTTTGGGACTATTGCTCACCAGCATTAGATCACAGAATCACAGAATGCTTCGGGTTGGAAGGGACCTTCAAAGGTCATCCAGTCCAATTCAAAGCACTTATGAAGAAACGCTATGTGATAAATTATATTTAAAAGAGGATTGGTTTAGATATGTTTAAAACCAGAAACATCATGAACTGCAGCCTAAATTTTGGAAAAGTATACGTTTCTTGCTCAGGTATTATATATACGGCTTACTGCAGGCCCACAGTTCTGGAAATGAAAACCAAGAGAGATTTCTTTTCCATGTTGTGCTGAGTGGCTCTCAATGAAGCATTAAAAAGGCTGTGAAGATTTTGGGACAGCGTATCTAAAACTACACAGCTCAGACTTGGAATAGTCAGCTTTTGTATCACAAGAATTCAAAATTAGGAAAAGAGAAGGAAGTACAACTTCAGAGAGGGAAAGAGATATGAAAATTATTTTCGAATTAAAAACTGTGTTTCCATGCTGCAATAAAAAAGGGTAGGTTTATCCATACATTCTCTCTCTCACGGATGTACATTTACTCTCAAACACTTTTTAAAGAACTCTTTTGCCAGTTCTTGCAGTTGTCTGACCAGCTTTTGCAGGAAAAAACCAGTCTCAGCAGTTGTATTTCTGAAGTACTTACAATCCATCTCCACTGGCAAGCACCGAGACTCATAGTGAATCAAACTGCAGAGGGTACGCCAGTCCACGCTAACCAGAATAAATCAGTTATCATTTGTCAGGATGAAGCCAGCAACCAAACTATAATTTATCAAACAGCCCCCCCACCTGATGCTGCAATGACTGACACTGTTTGCAGAGGCAGCAGTACGTTCAGACGTGATGAGTACCGTTACCGACGTTCATCTTTCAAGCCCAGACTGCTGTAACCAGCAGCTGCAGTTCCACACTCAATGCACCGAGGACACTATTTCACAACCTTCCTACCTGATGTATGGAAAGTTGTTTAAATATTCCTGAAAATTGAAACAAAATTCCTTCCGTTACCAAAAAAAACAAACAACAACAAAAAAAAAAACCCTAAAAGAACAACCAAAAACCAAACACCTATCTAATTTTAAAAATCCCCTAATCACATATTTTTCCAGGATTCATACCCATTATGTCATAAACTGGGGCTTTAACCATTAAGGAGGAAGTTAAAATAACTCCTATCTACGGCGAAGTGTAAAGTCCCATGGTTTCAGTGTAATTCACTGGATGAGTCAGGTTTTATTTAGGCGTTTACACAACTGCAAAAGGATTATTTCTAAACACAACCGATGTTGCTGTGAAGTGCTCAATAATACGGCGGGGCAAAAAAGGCCTTCTTTGCAAAAGGTCCTTGACCAGCCACCAAGACCGTTCCCTCTCCATAGGCTGGACCGACAACACCTCCCTGTCCTTGACATGTTAGTCCGAAGTCTGCATCCAAACCTCCAGTTCTTCAGCATCCCTCAGCTCTGTACTCCAGTCCTTCATGTTTTCTTCTTTAATTATTATTTTATTTTATTTATTTTCCCCACGTAGAGTCAGCCCACTGCTCCTTCTCCTCCCACCCGCAGGGACAGATTACAAACTACTGCCATTTCAGCTTCCCATGCTTGAAGACCAGCATCTCCCTTTAATCTTCTCTAAACTCATTAACAGCAGCAATTCCTTCAGCCTCTCCAACCAGATCACTTCTAAACTCCAGTAATTCGCATTACAGCCTCCGGATTCTCTCAGCCCAAGATCCTTCCCAAAGACCCAATGCTCTGGGTAAGGTCTCATCAGCCCAAAATGCAGGGGTACAATCTGTTCACCATCTCTAAAGTTCACATATTTCACGCGCTGTGGAACGGGAAGGATCAAGGCAGGTCCTTCCCCATTCTTCTACGGAGAGAAACTACTCCAGCACCCACGCAAGCCAAGCTGTTAATAGACACCACACATAAAACCATCCAGGCTGCTGTGAAGGCCACACACCTGCACTCTTCAGGGTAGAGTTTTTCCAATTAATAGTCGCTCTGGAAGCATCAGATTCATCACATCCATCTTTTCCTAACATGCTTCCAAAAAAGTATCATCTCTTTGAGACAGGGTCGAAACCCCACCGCAGCATCTACAGGTTCTGCTGAAATCCGTAAGGCATGCTACACTCTCATGGGAAAAAGCCGGATGCGACAGGACATGTCACTCCCTACATGTCTTTCCAGGACGATACTTAATTGTTTCAGGATTTTTTCTGGAAACAGAGTTAAGCTGTGAAACCTCCAGCTTCTCCTTGTCTCCTTCTCAAATCGGACTCATAATGCCCTCTGCCCACTCACACCACGTCTCCTGCCCCTGCGAGCTCCCAGACACAAACCCAGAGATCGCTCCAGCCCATCCTCAGGTGAGGATTTCACACAAGCCACCTAATTTGAAAACACTCGGCTTCATCTGAACGCGAATTTGTCCTTCCCTTGTCGCAGCCCGAGCTCCCGTCCCTGCACCCACATCACCACCCGGTGCTGGGGCCTGGTGGGTTTGGTTGCCTGTTCCACTCTCGTCCCCGGGCAGGGCTGGAGCCCGACGGGCTGAGCACCCTCTGCTGCGAAGGACACCTAAACCACTGCTCTTCCAGACGTTCCTTCGCTTACCTTTAGCATTCACATACACAGGATCATTTCTTTCACTGACAATAAAGCCCAACCACTCGCAGTCATCTCGTGAAGGCACAGATGTAAAGGAGCAAAATAACATCAACTCTGCAAAAACAGAAGTCTCTTCAGAAACCAGAAAATACACAAGAAGTTGGTTCTTCTCTTTTTGGTCTCAGGGAGAGACGCTCTGCCTCACATCTTAACTGCAATGCACGGTGCTGCCCTCAAACTGCAATGCTGAGGAGAGAGCTCCTCGCTGCAACCAACCTTGACCTGAAATGCCAGGTCTGAGCCCAAATTCCTCCCCAGGGAAACTTTAGCCAGAGCAGAAGAGGCAGAAACTGGAAACCAGAACAGCAAAACCTGGAGCTCGATGCCACCGTGACTCCACCTGCACGGTTCCTGGCGTCACCACCCCGATAACTCCATCTCACCGTGCCCAGTGTCACACGCCGGCTGCTGGCAGGTGACTCCACACGCTGACACGATCCTCAACCAACTGCTTCCATGCGAAGCCCAGACGCTGCTGTGAAAGTATTTCTCCAGCTAAAGAAGAGCCAAATCAGCTGTCTGCAGTGTGTAAATCGCAATATTTCTGCAGGCTCATCAGACAACGCTCTAACGTGACTCTGTTGCATGACTTTTTTTACAGGCAGAGAACAAACTATTTGCAGTTTATTGCCATTTTCTTACTTCTATCATGCAGTTGGGCTTGGACTTATTCCCTTTTTTTTTTTTTTATGACCACTTTCACCATTTCCTTTTTGCTAACGTGCCCGGTACCAGCAGCGGTTTCTGCAATGCAGGGCTGCGTGCATGAAAATTAAGAACTTGGTCATTAGCGAAACACCTTATGGAAGGCAAGCAATATCTGCTTTAAACACCACTGATCTCAGAATTTATAAAATAGTTAATAGAATATTTTAGCATTAGCAGTATCATGAGCCAGCCACACAATTTTATATATAGAAAAGCTTATAATCACTGGGGAGCCAGCCCTCTCCCGGCCCCCGTTCCCCGGCATGGCAGAGCATTGTATCAGCCTTTTGATGAACATTTGAATAACCCCAGCTTTTGGAGCGTACAAAGAGGAGCCAAGCTATTCAAAGACCATGTGGGAGAAAAGGTTTCATCTTATTTTCGGCAGAGGAGGTTTATAAATTGCCTGGGCTCTCGCTGCTAACGTTGCCTTGCCCTGTCAATCCCTTTCCTACCCCCAGTCGCTAGAAATTCTACATCAGAGGCTAAATCCTAAAAGACACTTTAAAGTTTGCAGACAGACACTCAGCACAGAAGAAATTACATCCAGATAACGAGTTGCAACTATAAAGTGAAAAGCCCTGGGCAAATCCATCGCGAGGACGAGCTGTAACTCATGGTTAAGGAGAGGGGCAGTGGGTGCTGAGTCAGCAGAAAGCCCACTCTCCGGCCAGTGCCGCTGTCATAGAATCAGAACGGTTAGAGTTGGAAGGGACCTTCAAAGCCCATCCAGTCCAACCCCACTACAAGGAGCAGGGACATCTCCAACCAGATCAGGTTGCTCAGAGCCCCATCCAACCTGGCCTGGAATGTTTCCAGGGATGGGGTTTCCACCACCTCTCTGGGCAACCTGTCCCCACAACCTGGAGCAGCACACCGAAAGGAAGTGGTTGTGACTCCTGGACTGGTGGTGGCCCACTTGGCAGGGCAGCTGTGACTCCCAACCGTCAGTGCTACAATTGTCCGCCCCATCGCGGCCGCAGTCCCTGGGGACGCTCGCACCAGCCCCAGCGTGAAAAGTTGTCCAGGAGACCAAGCAGAGGATTGAGCCATGAAGTATGAGTTGGGATTAAAGCACAAAACATTATTATGGTTGAAAACAGAAGAAAAAAAACATTGGCTTTTCTTAGAAGTACATGTTGTCTACCATTAGGTCGATGCCACAACCATTTTACATTCCTATTTCATGAGACAAATTTGTCTCTCGCTGCATAAATATTCATTGTCCATCCTTCTTGGACTCCTTTGAGATAAATAAAGATCTCTGCAGCAAGGCTCTGTTCTGAATTATTTACTATTTCACCTGCAAGCTCACCAAAAGGAGTGAGTTCATTAACATAGAAACACGGAGAAGGAGAAAAAGAGAGTTACCTAACAGACCAGCGCTTTCAGGGCGCTGCTCAACCAAATCAACATCGACCAACAAAAACGTTCCAGGACTTCCTTATAAAACCTTACAGGAACAAACATTTCAGGAAAAACACCTCGACTGGCTTTAAAGTCTCATTAATATCCTCTATAATATTAAACAATTGCTGCCCATACCCCAAATTAATTACGTTTTACTGAATACATACGGAGACCCTTTCAAGCAAACACAAAGATTTGCATGTATATTTTTGCTGGTTTCCAGCATCCCCCTCTCCCAGCAGGCCGGTGCTGGAGACTGAAGTCACAAATTAGGGTCACCTTTCCCCGCGCATCGTCAGCAAATCAATCTGTGATGCCGTTCAGCCCGGGCTCATACATAAATTAGGCAGTCTGCCATTGATCCGCAGGAGAAACCCTCGAGCGGTGGAGTGAAACACCAATAAAATCTTACAATTAACTTGAGAAGTTGCCTTTTGTTCCGTCCCAGCGGTCCTTTTATTCTTCAGTTGCAGAAAATACATCATTATACAGATGCTCCCTTGTAATAGATTATGAATATTTAAAACTGCTTCTTGAAAACGAAAGCTTATTATATACGATGGAAAATACGCACAGAAAAACTATATGCCGCATAACGGCCAGATTAAATGCTTGTGTTTCAGCAGCAAAGTATTTCATTTTGGAAGAGAGAAGGGAAGGAAGAGAAAAAAAAACCAAAAAAGTATAAGTGTGTGCCCTGCCCTGTCTACACGTTCAGATAAAGCAGAAAAGGAGAATGTGTCATCTGGATGTTTGAGGAGTCATTCGTAACGCATCAGGAAGGTGTAATACCGAAAGGAAGGCAGCAGGGTTACGGCTCAAAGCTTTCCAGCAGGGCTTGGAAACCTTACGGGTGTATCTGAAGTCTAGCACAGCTTTGCACAGCAGAAATTCAAACCCCAACAACATCCCGGCAGCCAAAGCAGCGCTCAAGCTGCCAAGTTCAAAGGTGGGTTTCACGGTGCGTCCAGACACGGGGACACTGCTGCTGTCTTCAGCTGCTTGCCATGTACAGCAATATAATTTTTTAGCAATTGTGTAACTGGAGAAACAGTAAAGGTACCAATGTGTTTCAAGGCTTGTAATTACTCTCATCAGCTCTGCACCACGTCTGCACACGGCTGACACCCTCCTCCAGCACGTTCACAGAGCACAGAGCTGCCAAGACTGAAAGGAAGAAGTTTTTTACGCTGAGGGTGGTGGAGCACTGGCCCAGGTTGCCCAGAGAGGTGGTGGATGCCCCATCCCTGGAAACATTCCAGGCCAGGTTGGCCGGGGCTCTGAGCAACCTGATCTGGGTGGAGATGTCCCTGCTCCTGGCAGGGGGGTTGGACTGGGTGGGCTTTAACGGTCCCTTCCCACCCAAACCAGTCTGTGATTCTACGACTGCTTCTTCACTGCCTCCTCAGCAGAGCTTGCGCAGCTCCAGACCCTGCCGATGTCCTACAGCCAGGTACCTGCTCCTCAAGCTGAAATAATGCCTGAACAGACATCATTGCCCGAGGCCCCCACCTCAGGCTCTCCCCTCCTTTCTTTAAGCGCAGAGCATTTTCTGTAACCATGCTCAACTCTCTTCTCAACAACCGTTATGACCCACATCCATCTCTCTGACCTGGCCAACTGCCACATCAGCGGCAAGGATGCACCATCCACACCCCACAGGCATTCCCCATGCCGGGAACCCCAGCGCTCCCAGAAAACACCCGCTGCGGGGGTGTTCAGATACAGCTTCCTCACACTGAGCCGGCTGCATCCACACCCTGAGGAGACCATGAACCAGAATCTTTCAAATTACAAGAGAGCAACATGATAAATGCCACTTTGGGGATTATTTTTAAAGTTAAAGCAAGAGGAGTTATCGGTCTTCAAACTAAGCCACACGCTCTCTTCAGACAACCCCTGTGTGTGCGTATCTATATATATTTCTCTCTAATTTTTGGCAAAGCACCATAACTTTAACTACTAAAATTCACCCCATAATATTTATCCTTCACACCACCTAATATTCTCCTGAGATGGACAGCAGCACAGTGAAACCGCTCCCAAACCCAAGGTTAACGAAGGAGACAGCCGCGTGCTCCTTGTGAACACCCGCACCTTCCAACCAAAAGCCGTTCCCATCGACCAGCCAGGCCACCCAGCAGACTAAATGCGTAAGAAACAATTAAAAAAAACTAACGAAGCTGGCTCTGCCAGATGTTGAAGTTACACCCCAGATAATTCCATGTAACACCTGTTCTGTGACTGGCGTCGTATCGTAATAACGTAGCACAGAAACGTGCACAGAGATTCAAGGGTGACATCTGGCTTTATATTTAGTTGCTTGCTGAGCATTCACCAAAAGCCTGATGCTCCAATTATTTCTGTGAAAGACAGCGCTGTCTCGGGGACTGACTACGTTTATCTTGTAGCATCTGTCACCGGCGTTCGGTATTTCTATTTTCCTGCGACACTCACTACGTTAGCAGATATATTTACTTTATGTAACTAAAGTTACGACCTCAACAGCAGCAGCTTTAATTCAAAATAAGGCTTTGGGACATGATTTCCTGTGATTTTCTCATCCATTATTAAGTTCTAGGCCTGCTAATAAGCCATTTATCTGAAAAAAAAAAATCATTACCAATGCAAATTTCTAGGGATAGCAAAGTTCTTTACAGCTTGGAGTCTCAAGAAATAAACAGAAACTGTGTTTACTATTAAAATTAACGTAGCAAGCCTCTGAGTTATCGGAAATGCAAAATCCAAGCCTGCAACACAGTTTGTGCAGGTTGCTCTCGGAGCCCACGCTGAGTCCCAGGGATGCAGGCACTCAACACGCCCTTCTGCACTGAGAAAATAAAATCTCTTCTGAAAAAAAAAACCAAAACCTATCTGCAGCTTCTCATGGCGTAACAGAGGATTAAGGTTTCTTGGCAGGGGGGAGATTTATCTTTGCGCAAGTCTGAAAAAAGAAGAATTAGTATCATAAAAGAGGAACAACAACGAGGAAAAAAAAAAAGTTAACCTCAAGGGGAAAATGCTGATGCGGGCTGGAAAAGCCACGAGATAGAAAAATTACAGCGGGGACAAGGTCCCTAATGCCCTGTGCTCTGCAGCAAGAACTCCTACCTCCTCCCTGTGATACCATCCCTGACGGCAAAACCCTGAGGCTGGACCAGGAGGACGATTCACCGCTGACACCATCTCTGCAGGAATGCTGTGAATTTTCCATCGTTTCAGCTCAGATCAGCATTGGACTGGTAAAATACAAGAAAATCCAGTAAAACAGTACTGGGCACATCCAAGTCCTTGGAGAGCCTTTCAGAGTCTGAAACCTTCTCAGACTTTAAGCTTGCCCTGGATTTGGAAAAATGGAAATATATCAGAAGATATTAAAACAGAAAACCAAATTACTTTCATCTTTTTGGAAAGAAGTCCTCCCTGAAACGTGTGTGATACTCTGAGCCCGGGCAGCAACTCCCCTCCAGCACCCTGCCAAAAATTAATGTTTTTCATAGAATGAGGAAGATGAGGGAGTAAGGGACAGGGCAGGAAGGCGTAATTTAAATGCTTGAATTTCCAGTTAAAACACCTGCCTCCCATTCAAAGCTATTAGTGGTGGCCACACACTCTTAAAAAAAAAAAATTCAGTAAGTGGGAGCTCGGAGAATAGTTTCCAATTTCAGGTCACTGGACAAAAATCACTCAACTCTGTTTTAAAAGGAAATGAAAAAAAAAAAGGAATGTTCAGCAAGAAATCACCAGACAAAACGCCGATCCCTGTCCAGGCAGCAACCCCCAGAGCCGGCCCAGCCGAGGCAGCACCGCAGAGCTGTGCTCCGACCATGGAACGTCACGGCGCGGAACGGTTGAGATGTGTGAGCACTGCACAACAGCAGCAAACTTCCTCAAAGCCAGTTTTTTTTTAAAGTCTTAATTTTTTTTTTTTTTTTTTTAGAGTTAATGTTTTATTGTGTTTTCTAATTGGCTTTAAAATACTCTTGAATTAACGAACAGGCATAGGCAAGCATAGCTTCTCACCCTGTTTGCAAAGTCTCCTTGCAATGGGATGAAGAAACATGCAGCTGGGAGGAGGTGAGGAACTGGTAAGAAAATAAGGAGCAAGATTTTGGGTCTAGAAACATCCTGGACTGTTGTAAATTGCTTTCCCTGTACTTACTGATTAGTAAAGGACACAAAAACTCTTTACTATAGGCAGCAGAATTTGTATACAGTTAAAAACGAGGCCAGGTATCACCTTCAACTTACACGACAGCTGAACGCAATTTCAGATAAATGATTCTGAACTCAAAGACAGAGAGAGCTGGGGTAAAATCACAAAATCACAGAATAGAATCACAGAACGGTTTGGGTTGGAAGGGATGGTTAAAGCCCATCCAGTCAAACCCCACTGCAAGGAGCAGGGACATCTCCAACCAGATCAGGTTGCTCAGAGCCCCGGCCAACCTGGCCTGGAATGTTTCCAGGGATGGGGCATCCACCACTCCTGGACCCCAACGAGCCAGTTATCCATCTCCCTTGTTCTTGGTGTTCGGGCCACACTTTGGGACTGCGTACAAACCTCATCTACACAGAAATACAAGAAATAAGGATGGTAGAACGTCCAATATATAGAGTGAAACAGTCTGAGAAACTTGTTACAAGAGCGTCAAAAGAAGATTTTTAAAACCTGAACAAAAACAGGGCTGTCAGTGTGCGCTGTGGCCCCACTGAGCTCCTTGTTCTCGCTCCCTGACTCCCCTCTGCTCCTCCTGCCAACTTTCTCCTGCTGCCAACCCACCCACCCCACCACCCCAAACCTCCAGCCTTGCAAAGCAAGCGTTTTCTCATGAGCAATCCTTCCAGTTTCATGCAATTTTGTTACTCTAATACAGGAAGTAGCTCAAAACAAAACGGAAGATTTCAATTTTTTTTTTTTTTTTTTATTTGCCACCAAGCACACCGCTGCTTTGGCTGAGTAATAGTTGTCATAATAGCGGTCAGAAGCTGCTAAAACACTCTAAGATTGGCTTTTCCCCTATTAAAAAAATCACTACATTTTTGTAATTACATTTGCTACAGAGGTAAGACATCCAGTTCTTTTTATGAACCCAAGGCGTTACTGAGGCAATAGCTCAACGAGCAATCTGACACTGGTGCACTGAACAAAATCCTTCAACGTCCACTGAGGAAGCTGGCGTCGCACGCCTGCTCTCGGCAGAGGTACAGCAAAGGCTAGGCTGGGAAAAAAGGGAATTCATCTTCACAATAAACACTGTGATGCTATTTCTATTATTCTGCTAGTTGTCACTAAAAGCAGGATCATAGCATCCAAGCAATGAACATCACCCAGAATCACCTTTTACACTGAGCCTCTAAGCATATTTAAGGCGCTAGCAAAATAAAAAAAATGTTTGGAGGAATCATAAGCAGGGAACTCTTTCAGAGAAAACCGTGGTTGAGTCCCACGTTAGTGCCCACGCTGCTTCCCTCTGGGCATCTCATTCCATCTGCGGAGGCACAAAGCCGCTAAGGAGCGGCAGCAGAGCACCCACTCCCCTCTTCCTGCACGCACAGTGCCCTTTCCTAACATCCCTTGTCCAAGCAGTCTCACCTTTTTTACCTTTTCATCTCAAATTTGCAAGAAATTATGGGCTCTCCCCGCTGCGGGACGTCAGCGCGTAACAATGTCCCTGCTCATCAGGAGCAGCACCAGGACACCGAGAATCGCAAGCGAAAACCGAAAATCTTACAGTCTTAATTAGAAAAATTTTTTACATTCTCAACTCTCATTCAAAATATACAGACAAACTCAGAAAAACCCATTTGCCTTCTGTAATTAAATTGCCCCAAAGCTGTGCACTGCAGGCAGAAAGCTCAAGGCTGAAGCCTTTATGCATCAAGGAAGCATGAAGAAAAATCTTTGTCTGTAACTTCTTCTGTCTAATGTTGGATGACTTCTAATTCTTTCATTCTCAATGAAAATATAAATTTCATTACTGGAATATCATTAAACTTTTTTTTCCTATCTGAAAAAAAAAACCAATATCATCATCTGAGCATCCCAGCTCTCAATGGCCTTAGGCTCTGGTCCACAAGAAGTTAACCCCTGATTAATCAATCAGAAACAAAGCTGAGCAGTGAAACACACGCTATATGGTGTGCCACAATTATATTTGCAAAAATCAGGGTTGTGACACCTGCTGCCTGTGAGTGTTCGCACCGCAGCGCACAGCCTAAGCTCGTGATTTCTTCCGGGAGTCAGCAGAAAGCTCTCCTTAAATCCGGGCTGCTGGCTGCACTGGTTTTCCTTTTTCTCCTTGGCGTGACCTAAGAAAAACTTCTGTCCCCAAATACACACCCCTTCTCCGTACACCTGCAGGGCAGGATGCCGTGTGACAGTCAAAGCTGCTGCCTTACGCAGTGCTCTGCCCCCTTCCACTCAGTTCACTCTTAAATGTAAAAAAAAAAAAAAGTTATTCTGCCTCCAAGATATCTCTTTGTCCTCGATATCTGAAAAATGCTTCGCAAGCAGTACAGTTTGCTGAAATTATTATTTAATTTTTATATTCATCTTCACAAATATTTCATTAACAGCATCCTCCAGCCGTGCCCTGTACGACAAATGGTTCCTCACGCTCAGGCAACGACAGGATCCCCAGTTGATATTCTAGGTTTTTTCCATTGTAATTTTGCAGAAGAAGCAAGACCTTTGCAAACACGCCCATCGCTGCTCTGCACTCCTCTTCCCAGCCTCCCTACCTCCCAGTCAGCACCAGTGCTCCCAGGGCCAAGCCAGCAGCCCCAGGGAAAGGGGGAGCTGGCAGCGGAGACAGCGGCTGGCTGGCAGCGGCAAGCAAGTTTGAGTGGAAGAAAAATAAAATAAAAAATAAAATACACAGCAGAGGGTACGTCTGCAGCCTCTTCAGCGCATTAGAGGTGCCACTTACAAATGGGAGAACATCGGGGGGGGAGGGGAATAAAAAAAAAAAAAAAAAAAAAAACAATATTCACTAAAA
>JAAGAY010148589.1:0-42140 GCA_011801015.1 Ardeotis arabs | reverse complement strand
TGGGGGGGGGGAGGGAAAAAAAAAAAAAAAAAAAAAAAAATCACTGTTCAGAGTATATAAAAATTAGTGACAGCATCTCCTGAGTTAAGAAAAATGTTTCTCTACCTGAACCTTAAAAAGAAATGTGAGCTGCTACAGCCAGAAAATCATCCCCTCTGAAATACCCATTCAAAAAATTAATGAAAATTAGGTGTAATAATTGTGCTGCGCGTGAAATCTGTTCTATACCTTCACGCTAAGTGCGCATCCCTAATACATGAACATCCAAGACGATGATAAACTGCAAGATTATTAAAGAAGTTCTGTAAGAAACACAGAATAATGCAAGAAAAGTCCGTGCAAATTTACTGGGTCCCATAACTTCAAAATCTCCAGACCCCTACTGATTCAGAGGGCTAAGATTAAGATCACTTCTATTTCAAAACCTCCCTGCAACGGAACAGTTCTCAGATAAACATGTATTCAGGTCAGTGGCTTCCCCGCCTTCTCCAAAAACTGTGCCACTTACCCAAAATACGGGAATTGGGAAAATGCATCATTAGATCAGGCGACCAAGGTCATGCTATTTATTTTGTTCTGCTGGCTTCGCTAAATAATTCAATCAAGATTTTCCTTTCCTCAATGCCACCTCAGTATAAATAGCAACCTTCAACACAGAAATAGGTTTTCTGCTCAACTGTGGAATTTCTTGTGAACTAATAACACCGCAACTCCTGTAGCAAGGTTCTTCTTGAAAACCTTAAGGAGAAATAATCCAGGTCACTCACTGCTGCTTAAAACAACGTATTTATCCCACAGAGGTTGTGTTTGTGAGACCTCGCAGGTACGGCAGCACCACCACACACTGCTTTAGCAAGGGCAGGCCCTCTGCTCATAGATACACAAGATTGGTGGATGAGAAGCTCCACATGAGCCGGCAATGCGCCCTTGCAGCCCAGAAGGCCAACCGCATCCTGGGCTGCATCAAGAGGAGCGTGGCCAGCAGGTCGAGGGAGGTGATTCTGCCCCTCTACTCTGCCCTGGTGAGACCCCACCTTCTGCACAGCATCCAGTTCTGGAGCCCCCAACATAAGAAGGACATGGACCAGCTGGAGAAGGTCCAGAGGAGGGCCACAAAGATGATCAGAGGGCTGGAGCACCTCTCCTATGAAGAAAGGCTGAGAGACCTGGGGCTGTGCAGCCTGGAGAAGAGGAGGCTCCGGGGAGACCTTAGAGTGGCCTCCCAGTACCTCAAGGGGGCTGCAGGAAAGATGGGGAGAAACTCCTCAGCAGGGCCTGTTGTGATAGGACAAGGGGTAACGGTTTCAAAATAGAGGGGGACAGATTTAGATCAGATATTAGGAAAAAAATTTTTACGTTGAGGGTGGTGGAGCACTGGCCCAGGTTGCCCAGAGAGGTGGTGGGTGCCCCATCCCTGGAAACATTCCAGGCCAGGTTGGATGGGGCTCTGAGCAACCCGATCTGGTTGGAGATGTCCCTGCTCCTTGCAGGGGGGTTGGACTGGATGACCTTCCCAACCCAAACCATCCTGTGATTCTCTGCTTCTGTAACTGCACACCCTTCACAAGGCTGGTCTTGTCTGAATATTCAGAAAAAAGCACACGCATCTGGTTTAGACCCGCTTCCGAAATGCTGATTGCTGTGTTCTCTCTTACTTTGGACTATTCAGTGTTTCAGCCTACTGTGCTGTGCATCCGTAACAGGCAAAATTGTGCCAACGGGCGCAAATTGTCTGCAACGCATGAATCCATTAGCAAGAAAGCCAGGAAGAGCAACCATAAGCATTGACAGCAAAGCCAACTGATAGCACTTATGGCCACTTCAACATTCACATCCACCTTTGTGCCACCGCCATCCTACAGCGCTGCCGGACCATTCGGTCTAAGAGACGTCAAGAAAACAGAAGGAGTTGGCCGGAGGATGTCAAAGTTTCCCCCGGTCAACAGCAGACCTTGCAGCTTATTGTCACCGACCTTCCCACTGGTTTTACGTCCAACTCAAACGCAGAAGCAGCGCAGCGCATGCATACGCCCTGCTTGCAGGTTTTAAACCACTAAAAAAATAAAAAAAAATTAAAAAATAAAAAAATCACAATCTGATTTATTCTAAACGAGCGGCCATGAAACCACAACGAATATTCGCATACACATGGCGATGTGTAGCCTTGACATGTCTCTGTTGAGCTTCACCAGGTTCCTGCTGCTCCAGGTCCCTCCAGACGACTACAGGTCTACCAACCACCCTTCCAGTTGGGTGCTGTTGGCAAACTGGGCAAGGGTGTGCCCTGCCACCCCACGTTTTAGCAGGGCAGGAGAACAGCACATCAAATTTATGTATAGCCTCCATGCCTACCAACTACTTCCACTGCTGCCTACACGTTCAGTAGCCGTATTCACCAGCTGAGAAACTTGAGCTGCAGAATGAGCTTTTCTTGCGCCAGAGGAGAGAATTATAAATTAAATATCATCACTATATTTAGAAAACAAGCTCTTTCCACTGCAGTTATTATTATGCGAGTGTCATAACATTTTCAGCTTCCCTGGAAGCATTATCTGCAGAAAAAAACCCAAAACATTTCAACGTGGCACATTCTCACTTATATTTACAGCTATATGGAAGAGTACAGCTTGAAAACCCTTCCCAGGAAAAAGACTTTTTAAAAGTTGGTTTGTTTGCAGTATGAACGAAAAAAAATGTGTTTTTCCCATCAGAGACAAGCAGAACGAAGGTTGGAAGATGCAGGATGGCCTCCTTCAATGCAAGAGGTTTACACTTGACCTTCTCTTTTCCTTCCTGGATATTTATATCCCGTTGGCTCAGAAAACTGAACAACAGTACGATTCGCATGATGACACGCTAAAGCGAATCTTAGATCCTTCTCCTAAAAGTGTCTCTACAGAACCCAGGGATAACATTCTTCCGTCAACAGTAACTACAGCGATAAATGATGAAGCTTCGGTTTAGCTCTCCTGGCATTCGGGCTAGCTCAACAGACGACTCCAAGCAGAACTTATCACTTCAATAATTTTAAGATATTGCCTCAAAAGACATGGCTTTGTGTTTCAAATACACAAACAAAATTAATCCCAAAGAAATTAAACGGCCTCTGAAATCTAACAGCCGCAAAATCCAGCGCAGCAGTGAGCTGCACTGCAATGTGCTTGGCCCAACTTCGCTGCGACCCCTGAGGAAGGAGGATGCTCACGTCATGTCTAAAATGCATATCTGTGTTTGAAAACACAACTTGATGGGTCATTTCCCCATCAAAATGAAAACTACTTCGAAAACAATGAGTCTTTATATGTAAATAACTGTCAAACACCACTTTCATGATGCATGAGCGCTCATTTCCAAGATATTTTCAGGATTTTTGTTTGTCTTCATACGCCTATAATCTTTAATTCCTTTTAATCATGAAATATATTGTTTATCTGAAAGTAAGCCAAGTTTTTTTGGTAATAAGGTGGCATCATACGTATGAAAAAAAAACAAGCACCAAAGAAAGCTGGGAAAAAGGTAAAGGATTACCTTTTAAATGAGAAAAACAACCTTGGATCCAGGCAATGTGTTGCCTTACAAGGCAGGTGAAGGTGTGGGGCTACCTGCAGGTAGTCTGGGCAGAAAACACTGGAATTTTCGTTTGCGTTGCAGAACAGCTCTGTAGCCCATGCCAAAGTCAGACCGGAGAGGAACTACACCATACAAAAATTATTTTCATTGTGATCATATTTAAATGACTTAATTAGATGAGTTTAATTGCGAATGGTTTCAGAAAAACAGCATCTGTGCAGAATTTTTGAATGCAGCTGCTGGAACGCCCTTAGATACGCCCCAAAACTGGGATTCCCTATATGCAACGCGTACATTGACTTTGGGGAAAGAGCGTATCGTCTGGTGGAACGCAGCCCAACGCGCATATCTCCCGACAACGGAAGCAGTAAGCCAATAATACTTTTCTCTTCCATTCTTGTTAACCAAAGGATTACGAGCCATTCTCATCCCTGTGTTTTTCTAACCACTTAAGCTAATACAGCCAATACATATTTATTGAAATTCTTCACGCAAACCCAGCAAAGCCCTTGAAATTTAAGCCAAAAGCATTAAAATAATCTCCAAGTCTTCTCTGGGGCTGTTTGAGCCATGTATCTTATACGGTCTCAGCAGTAATCTGATAATCTCAAATAATTCTGAGACTCACCTGCAGATGCACAGAGCATTCTCAGAAATGCTCAAGACCACCTGAAAATGTTCCGCTTTGATGTTCACTTGGGAACAGCTCTTTGAAAAAATGTAACTTCAAACACTTGAGCAGAATCTCATATCCACCGCTAACAGACCTGTAAAGTGTCCGTGGAGACCTGCTTGTTCAAACACAGAACAACCAAAGATTACAGTCGTCATTAAATAACTTTCTTTTAGAAGCGCGGCCGGAGATTCCTCTCCATCTCCTAATGACAGGGGACTACACTGGGCCGCAGATGGGAACACGAGCAGGGTTCAACCATACTGACTTTTGATTAAAAAAGGAAAAGTTTTTATTTAGGTGGGTATTACTTTGACAATACCCACGGCTGAATCCCTGCCGCTGAGCACGAGATCCACAAATTACGGACCATTCAGTCAAACCACTGTTATCAAACCAGAGAACTTCCTATTTTAAAATATTCTTTAATTGTCAATGTTTGGTTTAAATGACTGTTGACTTTGAAATAAAGGCAATTTAATCCCTGGCGATGATAGTATGATGACAGTAGCGATGATAATTTTTAAAATAATAAATTTGAATCATCAAAATTACATATAGTCAATACTCGTCCTCTCTATGCATTCAGAAAAAAAAAACATTCCACTTTCTCAGGAAGGAAACAACTTCTGGAGTTGACCTACCCCACCGCCAAAGTTTTTCCACGTATAAACAGAGGAAAACCACCACAGGCTTCAAAAGTTAATAATGGGAGGAAAGAGGGAGAGGTCAGGTCTTTATTGCCAACTCCAAATGCTCCACCTTAGGAACGACAGATTTAATGGACCAAAACATAGTTCTTGAAAATAACCTATTGCTAAGATTACACTTATGAAAAGAAGTTTGTATGTTTTTCTGACTAATGATTGCTCGCTATCTTCTTGAATTCACAGTAAATCTTGGAAACTCTTTTTATATGCTACAGTGGAAGCAGTCCTTTCCCAAATTATGCTAAAAATATTTCAGCAAGTTCCCTCAAAGTCTAAGGTTTCTACGAGAAAAGCTTTCCCACAGATAAATTCAGTGTATCCATATCTATAATGTAAAAATAGTTCATATTTCTATATATCATACGTGTGATTAAAACTCCATATCAAGTCTTCAAATCAGGTATAAAGGGAATTGTGGAAGGATCAAAATCCTGTGCCTTAGATATGAAGTCTGGCACCTCGATCCATCAGAAAATTTAATTGGGCAACTTTCATTGCCTTTAATACCTAAAAATGTATGGATTGAGGCTTTCAAACCAAAACATACGAGTAGTTCGTGTAAAGCCGGAAGACAACCCAAGACTCCAACCATCCAGACCGGTGGGTGCTATCACTGGGAGACCCACGTATTTCCCTACACCAACATTATGAACCAGAATAAAATCAACTTTTCTCAGTTAAAATACCTGAGCCTCCATTTCTAACAGACACCCAGAAATCCAAGCAGGGCAGTACCCTCACGTATCGCTCCTGTCTCCTATGCCTCCTCCATTTGCTGCCTGCAGGCTCTCATCTACTCTTCTTCTTCCTCCCTTCCCTCATCAACGCAGATCAATAATTAAAACGCAGGAGCCAGAAATAACACGAACGGATCCCAAATCCTCACCGAACCCCTGTTTGAGAAGGAGCTGTCACCAACTGTGATTAAAGGAGGAAGAGGAGGAAGGACGTCACCCCAGCACAGCCCCGCTGCTCGCGGGCACGGCGCGGCGACGCGGCACGGGAAGAGCTAATGAACGAATAACCACGCTGATGCGGCACCAGTCCCCCGACTGCACAGGACTCAGCCTCCTGCTCAAATTAAAATAAAATTATTTTTCAAAAAGCATGGTCTGGCTTGCCAAGCGAACTTGAATTTCCATTAGAAACGGTAAGATGTATTTGAAATTTTACATTTCACATTTATCAGCGAGGGGAAGCAGCTGCTAAGGAACATAGGTGTTATTAAAATGCCATATGTAATATCAGATGGTATTTTCTCACATGGTTCGGTTTCGGAGCTGAAGAGGACGTGAAATGGTAACTCTATGCAAAATAAGCTCTGACTCAACAGCACACTGCCTTTGTAATCATCAAATTCTCCATTTTTATTTACATGTTTTTGAGGTTTGTTAATTAGTTTAAATAATTTAGTAACTTCCTGATAAAACAAAAACCAACAATTTCAGAATGTTGTTTACAAAGAACCAGAGCGAACTGATACCTTGAGGACTGGCAGAGGAGCCCAATATTAAAAATAGGGTTGGAGGCACGACTGGGTGCACGGCTGCCTCCTCCAACGTCTGAAAATAAAACCAGAAAACTGGACCCTAAACTTCCCTTACGGGACCAAGGGGTTCTGGTTTTATACACGTACGTACACACGCTCCATGGCAGCGACACGCAGAACTGAGGACTGCAGCAGACTTTTAGTTTTTCATCTTGCGCTTGGTAGCTTTAGAAATGTAATTAATGCAGTATTTTTTCTATATTTTTGGCTTAATCCCATTTATTTTTGTTTTCCCAGAACGGGCTCTTCTTTTCGCTGGTTGCCTTGGCGATGTTGCAGTATAGCTGCTATGGGTTTCTGTAGCTTCCCGCCCGGTCACGGTACAAACTGGGGAGAGGAGCCCTTTGGCTGGCCGGGCACAGCTCCCTCACCAAGTCCCAGCGACTCGGTATGAACACAGACCACGGTCTTCTGCTGGGGCGTTGGGGCAGGACCAGAGAGCTACAACCAACTGGTGTCACAGGGGCTGCCGCAGCTGATACCTGAAATGGCAGGGGAAACACCGCCAAGCAGAAACCTCCGCCCTCACAGCACGGGTCAGCTGGAGGTTTCTCTCCAGCACCTTCACGTAGGCTCCAAGTTGGAACATTTTCCTAAACCTCTGAAGAGATGAAACCAACCCCCCCTGTGCTTCTTATCCTCTAGTTTCTCACCGACAAGACAAGGCCTCCATCGCGCCTGTTGTCCTGCACAACTTGGACATACTAAAATACATACTTGAGAACATTCTCCATGTATTCCAGCAAAGTTCCTGCTGAATCGGAACAAGAAATGCATTCATTCACATTATCCACGTTACATTAACCTCCAGCTGGGCTTGCTTTCGGCGCACCCTAAGCAACATCATCTCCTTTCAGAAGACTTTGGACCACACCATTACTAAGAGGTCTCGTGTAGGACAACAGGCTTCAACCCATAAATTCAAGCAGACCAAGGTATGAAGTCCCATCCATCACCCACGGTGCTTTACTCGGGAGAAGTAAAGCCTCATACAAGCTGGCTACTACATTTGTCTTCGCTTCTGGAAGAGTGAAACAGGGATGGTGCTCTCCAAACACGCTTTATCCCCGTGGAAGAGAAATGAGCAGAGCATGGTCTGATTTACCGATGGGTTTATCTGCTCTTAAATGGGAATATCTGGCGAGAGCAGCAAACTGCAGGTTACAGATCACAGCCAGGACAAACATCTGCGGCATCCCAACAGCGGCTCGTTCTGCAGAGGAGAGGGCTGCATCCCTTCTGCAACACCCCCAAGTCCCCAAACGCAAGGGCTCTTCTTTCCTGAAGGAGCTATTGCAGAGAAGCTGATGGATCTCCTGAGGACAACAGATAATGAGGCTGCAATGGCTTTTTTTCACCCTGCAAGTATGACTGTCAAGCTTCAAACAGTTGCGTGCCAAGACAGACTCACAAATTTAGAAGTCAAAAAAACCCCACAAACCAAAAAGTCCCCAACAAGCTGTGTTTTTCATTTTTGTTCTCTTCCTCCCATAATAATGATGAGAAGTCATATGAAACCAGCGGAGTCCTCAGGAGAATACCTAATGATTTTAAACCTGATTACATATTCTTAATGAACTGGTTCGCACGTGCAGTTCCACGCAGCAACGTGTCGCTTGTACCAGTCCGCCCCGTAACAACAAACTGGACTGTCTGGTGCAACGCCCTTCGCATACAAATGTGAGGGGACTTAACAGATGGACTGGAAATAAAAATCAATGAAGAAAGCTGCTTCCTCTGCTTTCACTACTCACGGTTTTTAAAAAAAAAGAGATCAAATCAATTCAGTGGAAGCCGGCTAAAACTGCGTGTTCAGGTTATCCTGCACACCCCGCACTGCCGGCACGACGCGCAGACGCCCGGCTGCTCCATCCAACCCCTCCTTGTCGTGCGGAGCGAAGGGATTTCTGCACCTTTGCACCACCAGTAAAGCAGCATGCTTAGCAAGCATGTTCAAAGGCTGCCGGTGCGGGGCAGCCCAGTGATTTCGTGGTAACTGTCATACTTCCATTCTGCATTCCAGTTGTGCACGGGGTGCATCACGGCGGGTCCGCATCCGTAAGCATCACGTGGACGTTACAGGTGCTTTTCTGAAGGAGACAAACACCCTGCAAGGTTACCACCATGAACACCCACCTGAAAGGTGGATATTCCCTGATTTACAGTACCAAGGGCTTTCCTGACCACAGAGACTAAGCACAAATCAAAATGAAAGGCTCTGCTTCCTCCTGACCTTGTTTATACCACGTCAACACGCCTGGTACGTTATTCCATGTGTGACATTCCCCTTTTCAACCCAGCTCTGCCTGCTAGCTGTAAAGCTCGCTTTACACCTTGGACCGCAGTTGTTTTTATCCAATTATTGCTGCAGGTTGATGTGGAAACAGTGAGTTTTGTTTCCAGCGCTGGTTTAGCTGTGACCTATGTTTGCTCCCGTTCATTTCTGACGATAATCAGTATGGGTTTATTAACTGGTATAGCAACCTCAAACTATTGTGCAAAAATTTATGTGGAGAAAACCAGCAAAGTTCTTTAAAAATGATAAACATTATTGTACTGTGGATGAGCCACAGGAAAACATAGGCCTTCGGGGAGATGAAGGGAGAGCTGCAGGCTGGTACGTTGACCCCATCAGAATCCAAGCTCCTGAGACCTGCCAAAATCCTGACTCTCATCACTTTAACATTGACCCATAAATTTAAGGAGCTACAAAAAGCTATGACATACAGTTGCTCTTTGAATCAAACTCTTCTGGTGAGCAGAGGTCACTGTAGAAGTTCGCTCACACCACCACTGCCACCAACACGATACAGATGAGCGGAGCCCAAGTCAACAACACAGGGAAAAGGCCGAAGGTCAACCCAACCCTCCCTCGTGTCTGCAGATGCTCTCAGCAACCTCTTCCCTCCTCCGGGCAATCCCCTCTACACTCACGTCAACACCACCACCTCCAGGAAAGCACCATATTTCTGCCTCCAGCTGAGAAGACTCTTCAGGAATTAGCAGAAGGTCTTTCAAGAGAGACAGAGGCTAAGGAGGAGTTTCCCAACCTTTGTATACACTTTCACTATACACTTTCCCCTTCATAATCTCATTGCATTTAGTGCATTTAAGATGACAGAACCATACAGAGACCCATAAACCGGGCAGTTCTTCGATCTAAAGCTTGGCTTCACCCAGCCAAGTTTTTAAAGTAAAGTTTTTAAGTGAAGTTTTCCACCAAATTGCCAAGAATGGTTTCATTTGCTCGGACTGGTATCTACCCAATTCAGTACAAAACCCAGGAGATGGGTAGAACACGGAGACATCTCCAGCTGTGCTGCTTCACGTTTCGCTCAGTGTTGCGGTTCAGATGGAAGATAATTCATTAGAGGAAATATTCATGCTTATCATGAGCAACGGTTCATTATTTCAACTCAAACTCAAGAGTGTAACACCTGCTTAACACCCATCTAGTAATCCTCAGAAAGCTGACACTTTGAGAAAGAAAAATTACAGTTTTGTGATGGGAAAAAGTATTCACCAGGATAATTCCGAGAGCTCAAAACCACGCATTTTCCCTTTCTGCAAAAAAGAAGTGAAAGAAATCGCATCTCCTCCGAGCGGCGTGACCCTTCTGGAGCAAAGAGCTGCTGTATTTTCCCACCGGTGCCTGGAACAGACAAAAGTGGAAGCTGATGACTAAAAGAACAACTAAAAATATCTGAAGTAGTCTGGAGCTAGAGAGTTGCTTGCCCTCGCTGCCATTGCCAAACACCACTCTCAGTTTCACCGATGCTCACGTCTGCAACAGAAGTTCATTTACACCTCAGTTAACTGCCAAAAACGCTTCTTTTCCACAATTAATGCCAGTTCTTCCTTCCTTCTGCTACAGTCCTGCTTTTTGCCTGACCCTTAGTGCAGCAAACCACTGCCTCACTGGTTTCAAATCTGGTTTGAAGGGAGCGGGTGAAAGAAATAAGAAAAGTGCATTTCCAACATATGCGAACGAGGGAAAGCGAAGGAAAATCGTGCACTGGATGGGAGCAGATGGATGCCAGCTGGTTTCTGAGATACAGCTGTAACTGTGTATATTTCAGCAAAATCAGGGAAAAATACCAAAGGAAGAACTCAGCACAGAAAACAGGGCGACTTTAGTACCAGCAAGGAGGCTGACGGCTCCTCTGGGACCGTCAAAGGTACGGACGTCACACTGCATCGGAGGTTTAAAGTCTGTTTTCAGCTCAAGTTGGGAGAAAAATTACAGCCTGTACAAGAACACCCCACGGCAGCATTAGCAGATGGGGCTTATTCACGACTAAAGTCCTCCTAAGTCCTTCTCAATTTTATATTTTTTTTTTGGAAGGAGACAAGAAGGAGGCAACGTAGCGTTTAATCAGCAGATAACTTCAAGCAGTAAATCTCAAGCAATAAAGTAAGGTTAAAGCCATCACTTGGAAGGAAGAGGAACTGGCAGATGTGCAGTAACTAGGAAAATACAATGAGAAATAAATCAGGAGACGATGAGACCTCTTCCCCAGAGCAAAGCAGAGGCTGATGGAGGAAGGTGAACCCCCCCGGGCCCCCACGGCTGCAGCACGCCGGGGTGTGAAGCACCGACGCTCCACGAGCAGCCCTCACCCTTACCTCTGCCCTTTGCCCCATCTGCCATCAACACACCATCCCCTTCGTTGTCTCAGACATCAACAACATTAATTAGCAAAGTGCGCAAACATACGCTAATTTGAAGGGGTTTCATCCAGGAGGAGCAAGAGGCACTGGCTGATGGAAAATCCAGCCATTGATTTTCCCATCGGTTGCTGTCATCACTTCTGCTGCCTACAAATAAACAACTGAAATATCTGCTTCCCGACGACGGCTGGTGTCACCGACAGCGTGCACTTAGTGTCACACTCCCTGCAGAATAAACTGATATTTTATTATTGAAGGCGTTTTAAAATCACCACGTGCACGTGTATCTCAAATCCCTGGCAAAGCACCGAACATCCCCAGCCAGTCACCATTCAAACCCTTACCAATTCTCTTCAAGACAGGCTATCAAAAAGAATTGCTACTCTCCAACATACCTACTAAAAAACAGAAGAAAAACTGCATGTGATTAACAGCTCAGTAATAACAGCAATAGTACAGAAGGATACTCTTGGGAAATATTTAGCACAAGCGAGTTTTGGGGTATTCAGGGCAGATTTTGTTACAGCTCACAAAAACCAAATTTTGCAAGGATTTCTAGAAACATGTATTTCTCTTCCTTAGTCTGCAAGTTGGATTTTTGCATAAAGGAAAGTTTTCCTTTGAGGACAAGGATAAAAAAAAATGCAGAGTGGTTTCCCACCAGCCCTTGACAGCTGTCTCCAAGACACCATGTGTAGAAAATACAGAAGAGGGTCCCATTTGGAACCTTCTTGGAGTGAAACACGTAACAAACCTGTGAATTTGACCATCACGTTTAGAGATGCTGGCCTGTTCCATCCAAAAATATTTTTTGGTGGAAAATACCCCTTGGTCAGACGTGCCTTGTTACCATGGGAATAGCTTTTTGGACTGAGACTGCATCCTGCATCTTTCTATTTCGGAAGTTTAAAAGTATGTTAACTTAAAAAAAAATAAAACAAAATAAAAAATCCAGCATTTGTACAGGACACTGAGTTCCAAATCTGCAAGCTCTGTTTTCACAAACACAGAAGCAGGCGAGCAAGAGCAGAGCCCACAACCTGGTCCGGTCTGGCAGGCACACGTCCCGCCTTCGCTGCCCTTCGGCGCCAAGCACCAGCACCATCCTCCAAAATAACGGGGCAGGAAAGCTCTTCCCATTGTAAAACCAGTCGGTTTCTGATGGGGCGGATTTCCAAAATAAATAAATAAATAAATAAAATTTTCTTGTTTATTATGGCATCCTCTGAAAAAAAGGAAGCTGGCAAGAGCTCCCCAGCCATCTGTTTCTGCTGACTGGAAACCCGCTGGTCGCCCAGACTCACGCGGAGGACGCACAAACACACCCTCCCCTGCGCTTCAGACAGGCTCTGCATCCCGTTATTCGCCGGCGTGACATTTAGGTCACTTCTTTCGCGTTACGCGTTGAGGGGAAAATACAAGCAGGGTGTGTTTGGGGGGGATTACGGGGATGCAGAGGGGTCCCCGGCTCCCAGACACACGCTGGGGTTGTTAATCCAACCAGAATGCTCACACGGTGTGTGGCTGCTCTCGGGCTTTTACCAGGGAATATTACAGAAATAATTCAGTATTCCAAAATTCACCCCCCTCCACGCCTCCACTTCCCTGCAGAACAACCCAGCACCTGCATATTCATACCGTACGCCTCGAGGCTCGTTTCAGAAAATACATTTTCTTTTCATATGGGAAAGAATTTGAAGTTTTCACCAGAAGTGCAATTTCACAAGTATCGAGTCAGATTTCTGTGCACCACAGTATGTTCCCATTATTACTCTGACACAGTAAAAACACACTGCCAACATGACATAGCTAATTAAACAGTAACTTTTTAATAAACCAACTGTAAAACTTTCAGATGAGCTCAGATATCCCTTAGGCTACAGAAAGAGAAACACTTAATTTCAGTTTGTCAGGCACAGAAGGACCCAAAAATTACCGAGGTGACACTTTTGGCTTCAGAGGATATGAAACTAAACCAGCCAACCTGACTTCCTTCTGAGAGCCCTTTCTGACGAAACAGGTTTAAAATAGCATCACCGAAATCTCCAGTGCGAAAGCAATATAGTTTAAAAACGTACAGGTACTCATATTTTCACTTTTTTGTTTGGTTGGTTTGCATTTTCATCTCCTATTTTGAGTAATCTGCTACCGCACTGTAACAAATTTATTTCTCTAAAACAAGGGGTCTTTCAAAACAGGGAATATTTCAAATCCCTTCCTCGCTCTCTGCGCTTCCTGGTCCAGGGGACGTTATCTTGGTTTTTTTTTTTTCTCCTGTACATCGTGGACCACGATCACTCAAATCACAAATATACACCCGTGCTTTTACGCCCAAGCCATAGCACCCGCTTCACAGAGACGAGTCACACACATGTACATTTTAGGGCAAAACAAACAGAGACCCAAGAGACTAAGGAAGGAGATCCTCCAAATTACATTTCCACTTTTCACCCACATAATTCATATTTTGCTGTTCTATAGTCCTCCCCCTAATTTTTTTTTATTTAATATTCCTGGAGAGATTATTTCAGGTCAACCAATGGACAGTCCACTAAAACTAATTTCAATTTATTTTCATGTTCTTCAATCTAAACACACTAGCTGAGCTGTATTTCAGCAAGACCTGTTTCCCCTGTCCCAGTCCCATCTCCCGTCCCTGTCTCCCTGCATCCCCAGCCGTGCCCTCCTCTTCCAGCGGCATCTGGGCAGATTCACCCCTGCATGGCAAAACAGGAGACACACAGTCTCCTGGATTTCCCCTCTGTGCTCCCAGAGATGACACACGCCTAGAAATACAGGCACATATTGTTAAATTACATTATACAAACTGATTATTTTTGTTTTCCCTTTTTTTACCTGGTCTCCAACCAACGCAGAGCTGCCCAGGAACAAACACCGCTTCCCCACGGGATCCATTTTTTCAGATCAGTTGCACGCTGCTGTCTAACTCAGCCAAAGATCAGCCAAAAAGAAAAAAGGCTGAGCTTTTTTATAGAACAAATTCAGTGTGCTTGTCTAGTCCCACCCTGGTACTGGAAATCCTGACGGCTGAATATTTCGCTGGCGGCTTTAGCATGTGATAAGTGCTCATCCTACGGATTCACCGGAATAACCTGAGAGGCGCCGGCCACGTTCTAACATCAACATTTTCCTCCTGTGACTGGAAAAGGAAACGTTCAGGCTGATCAATGACTGGTTGAAGCTGCAACAAAGTGAAGTCCCCTCTTTTTTTTCAACAGAGCAGCTAGTGAGAATGTGGCTGTGTATCTCCATCCCAGGAAATAATGGGGAAAATCCACTTGTGGCACAGGTAAACAAAATATTCAGGATACAGCGCTCAGCCTCATCACCCTCTATTTACAAATAGCGGGGGAGGAGGGAAGGGGAAGTCACCAGAACATCGATTCCGCAATTTCCCTTCATCTCTACCAGCACACCACCAGCGTGTTCCCACACAGCCTCCTCCTCTCCGCCACGGGAAAACCCAGCTTGGGAAACCAGGGCTCAACTTCTTTAAACCCAGTTAAGGACTGGCTCTGCTGCACTGCTCACAGCGCCCAGCTCCCTGCCCCCAAAGCATGAGATGAAATTGAAAATCCCATCTCCATCTACTTTGGTTTTTTTTTCATACGTGTAGGGAAACATTTCACGAGAAGGAAAAGGGACAGAAATTGCGTGTTTGAAAAAGATGCACAAGTCTGAGATAGCAGGTACTTGTGGGAAAAGTAACCGGGTTTTATTTCCAAGTCAGGGTAATTTTAACAGTATTCTCTTTTCAGAGTTCAGCAGGCTCCAGAGGACTGTCTTCGAAGAGACACCTGAAAGAACCAGTGAGATGGGAAAGCTGATTTAAAGCCTATTCAACGTATAAAAGCAAGGAAATAGATTTCTGGGAAACCACGCCAACCGACATCATACAACTCCTGCTCATTTTGAGCAGGGTGGTGGGAAGAGGAGAGGTAAGAGTTCGGCCATGTGCTTTCCGGGATCGTGTGTTTCACGTAACAACAACAAGTAGCTCTGATTTTGCTAGACTGAAGCCAACCCCTTCTATCAGAAGAAAGTGAGGATAACTTGCTCGTGTAGCTCCGAGTGCAGCATGTCTGGCAGAACCGGGCGCTCCCGCAACGGTAAGGGTTATCCCAGAGACCTCAACGGCAGGAGGCACTGCCAGGGCGCCGAGCTTCTCATCTCACACACTTCTCAATAGAGAAAACAAACAAACAAACAAAAAAAACCAAATCACACATCCTATATAAGGCATGCTGCTGTGATGGAGAGAAGTGAAACCAAGCTGCATTGCTAAGGAGCTCTGCAGTCCGTGTCCGAAACGCATCCCTTCCTTTCCCATCACATCAGGCATTGGCTGCAAAACCCTGCCCTGTGGCACGCGTATTTTGTGCTTACGATCTGCTTTTCCAGCCTAAGTCATTAACATACAATTTTCTGCAAGTCAGCTGTCTCAGAAAACACGTCTTAGCTTTATCAGAAGTAGCACCAGAGCAACTCCCCAAAAATAAAAATCACATCTTCAATTCTTCTCCCTTCTCCCTTCATACCTTTCCTGAAAAGCCACCAAAGAACCAGAGTAGTGAAAACTAAATAAGACAAAATAATGGGATTGTAACTCATTTCCAGGCTCCAACTGATTTTGCACCTATTTCCCTGTCTGAATTTTTGGCCGTATTAACAGAAGTAAGCTACATAAAGATTTAAAAAAAAAAAATAGATTGATGGAGAGCAGAGAGCCAAGTCTAATTATCAACAAAATTGATGGGAACTAAACTTAGATCAATACTAAGTCAATACTATTCTGTGCTTCAAAACAAAAACAAAACCCAGCAACATTAAAAAAAAAAAAATATCAAAACACACTGGCTTCCAAGAGACCTTTTGTCCACAGGTCAAGGAGAGCGACTATAAAGGAAAATGTATTTGTGGGAGAAGAGCAAATTAAGTCACAAACATGAAATAAATCCCCCCATTTCTAAACAGAAGCTTTCCAGCCACCACCAAAACCACCAAGAAAGCTTTAAAACTTCATGGCAAGAGCCAAACTCCTCGTCTTTCTGCATCTCCTGGCTGCTCAGTCATCACCTTCTCTGATCGGGTCAGCAAAAGAAAATTAAGATATGCAACGAGAGACTAATGAAGGTGTTTGGTTGCTAACAAGAGGTTCAAAAGCAAAATGCGTGCTGGGACTGGTGGGCAGCTCTTAGGAAAACAGTGGCATCGAAGGAAAGAGAAAAGCCTTTTGGCAAAGCTACACAAAATCCTGAGATATACCTCAAAATTTGGGGTTTTTTTATGAAAAACTTAGCATTTTCTTTCATTGACATCCGAGAAACTTTGTCTTCCCTCTCACACACAGGCACGGAGCTTTGATTCTTTCAGGGAACCAGCTAAAGGCATTACTAAAAATAAAAAGCAAACCAGATCAGCTTAACTTGCTTCCTTAAAAAAACCAAAAAAAAAACCCCAAAAAACCAAAACCCTATTTCACAGCATGCTAATTAACAGAACAGAACCAATATTTTGATATCGTGATTAAGAACAGTTCATTTTCAGCGTTTTTCTCAACAGCAGATCAATTTAAGGTGCAATTACCACCAGTGCAATTATCTGGCAATTTGCTCACGAAATGACTTTCCAAGAGGCATTGCTGAGGGAAGGCAATGCCTTCTTCAACGTGCCTTCAAGCTAGTGAAAGATGAACCTGGGGGGACTATTTTCTAAACAACATACATCTTGATTCTTTAATAATAAAGTAAAACACTTGCTTCACAAGCAATGACAAAAAAATGAGAAGTTAGGTGGAGCATCAAGACACCGGGGTTTTTTCTCCTGATTTCACAAACAGTAATTACCAAGAAGAACGTCGCGATAGAGGACACATCCAAAAGGTTATTTTCAGAAAATACAAACATAAAGTTCTTGACTTCATTGTATTATAACCACGGGACACAGTGAAGACCTGCTAGCAGGTGAATCACTTTTTCTGCCCTTTACTCTTTCTGCTCTAACTACTTACTGGTTTTCACAACGGTGTCTCACGAGGAGCCGCGCTGGCGCCTGGGCAACAGAAATAAAAGGCATGCCATTCTTCAGGGATCTGGACAAGGGATAAACTGGGAGGTGACAAAATCTGCAGGCTTAAAGTTACTTAGCTGGGTCAGAGTTAACATTTCTTGATCAGATTTTGGGGAAAGCTATCACATCACTCAATCGTGACCAATGCAAACTGGTAAAAATAGGGGAAAATGCTGACTGCACACGCAACTGGCTGTTTCGAAGCTCAGTAGATAAAAAGGTCTTGAGAAGACCTTGCTGGCTCCAAAAAGGTCCCTGGCTTTCTACCCATCCCCGAGGACCAGCCCAGGGGCACCGACAGCTCACGGTGCTGCCAGAAACCCACACAACCTGCAACGTTACCTGCGCAAGCAGCGCTGAAAGCCGGGAGGTCCCTGGGCACGGCTGCTGCCATGTCCCGTCTAAACCAGAGAGCGATTTCCAACTGAAAAGCAGAGGTTTGGGTGCTCAGTTGAACCACGTACTGCACCCACAGGAGCTGTCTGCAATGGCTGCAGCCCAACGTCCCCCTCCACATCCCAGCACTGACAATGAAACACTTCTCTAAGTGCGGCCCCCTTGGGCTCCTGCTCCCCGTGTAAGAAGCCATGGGCTTCTTCTCCCCGTATAACCAGTTGCTCGTGCCCACTGCCTCCTGTCCTTGCGCTCTGCACCTTGGGGGAGAACTTGGCTGGGTCTTCTCCATTACCTTCCTCCAGGTAGCTGAGGACTGCAGTTCAGTCCCCGCACTGCAAGCCCTCTCCTCTGGGCTCATACTTCATGTCCTCACGCCCTTGCATTTGGCTTTGGCCAAGGCCAGGAGGCTTTTTGGTGTTCCTCTGCCCTCCGGCGCAGCAGCCGCTCCTCCCAAACCGGGGCCATCTGCCAACCTGCTGAGTCTGCACTTCATCCCATCATCCAGGTCACTGGCAGAGACGCTGCAGAGGAATATACGGCTGAATAACACCCCGCGGAAGAATTATGTGCGAAGACCTTTGCTCTCCTGTTTGTTCAGATTAAATGAAGAACAGCTGCTGGGCGATGTGACCGCTGAGTCTGCTCCCTGCTAGTGCGCAGCAGCAGTCCTTTCATTTTGATCCCGTGTGTCTCCAACGATAACACAAGGATATCACACAAAAGTCCTGCGTGATCTCCTAGAAGGTCAAGAACATGCAGAACATGACAGATTTCACCATCTACCTTATACAAGCTTCACAGATATAAACTTATTTGGTAGTTGTCTTCATGACAAAACAAAACAAAACAAAATTTCAAGGGTCTTGGCCAATGTAAACAGGAAAAAAGCACTGTGTTCAGAGGTCAGGCTTTGCGTGCCTTCTGTGCTTTTGATGTACAAAGGATGTTTGTTAGGATGTTTTAGATGCATACAGAATACAAAATTAGGACACTAACTGACATCCAACTCTTGTACTGCACCTTAAAAAAAAAAACTCAACTAAAATTGCTTCTTGATGAATACAAAATGCTTTAAGAGCTGCAGTTACTCAGCGGACTTCGCTTGCTAATGTTTTGACCATTTGCCACATGAAAAATGCTTGAAACTAGTTTACATGTGCCCCCCAAAGGCTTCTTTTAAGCACCCTTTTCCTCTTGAAATTGCATCTACTGAAAAGGCTGCAGGTCCTGAAAGACCTGAAAGAAATATGCCAAGTGGTTTTAAAACCGACCATGGGGAAGCTGAGGCAAGGAGCTCTGGAGACCACCTGGTCCAACCTTCTGTGGAACGTTGGGCCTTAGATCAGGTTTTCCAGGGGCTGTCAAGTGAAGTTATGAGCATTTCCTAAATTTATTTTAGAACAGTAACTATGAAAATGACTTTTACCCCGCATTCACTAAGGAACTTCCTTTCCTGCACAAACGAGATTAAAACAACTTTGAAGCACTGGCTGCATTTCCAGCTTGAGACAAACTCACGGATGAACCCTTGATCCTAGCAGAGAGGGAAAGCTGCCCCAGACCTGACCCAGCCAAAACCCTTGGTCATTACATGGGTTATCTCGGGAATCTCCTCTCCACATACCTTCCCCTGCCTTCAAAATACAACGGCACTGCCTAAAGAGCAGCGAACACTGCTTGGTGAGAAGCCTGTACGATTTACAGGCACTTCTCTACGCCCTGTTGTCCCAAAGCAGCACATCAGGACAGCAGGATACGTCTCTTCAACTGGACTTCCAACACGATGGCACTTTATTTGACGCTGACGTCCTCTCACGGGCAGCGACACGCAGCGTAAATGCCATTTTTCTGGGGATCATAATTCACGCCGATGCCACACGGTGGTAGCACTACTAAAGGGATGGAGAGCAGCGAGCTCTCACAAAGCATTTGGGGGTCACACACGGCTGCAAACCGTGGTATTTGATGTTCCTCTAGGAAGCCCATTTCATCCAACCTCCCCAGAGCCAAAACAAGAAGTCACCATCCTCATTTCAAAGAGAAGAGCTTTGCACTGGAGTTTTACGTAACTCCATTCAGCCATTTTTCTAATATCTCTACCTAAATGGAACAATGAAGCACAGCAGATGCAATACAGGTGGCTTGCAAAGTCATTTGAAATACGCAACTGCTATGGTTTTCACCACAAATGCATAAACCGGCCCTTAACAAAGCTGGACGTGGACAGCTGCCACTCAGTCCATTGTCTTACGGCCTACAGCTTCACAAGAAATCACCCTGCAGCAGCACGTCTCTCGGTCGCAGATGAAGGCAATCCCAAACCAGTCATTATCATCATCTATTTACAAAGCAACAGAACGCACTGGTTTCATAAGATGGTTATAACCATCTTCCTAATTCAGTCAAACATCTTACTCAAGGTAAAAGTCAACCGAAAACAAGAAAAGAGAAATTAAAAGCCTTTTCAGCTTTACTTTGCAACCATCATTTATACTTTTAAAACACAGCTTTCCTACTGCCTAACGTGTTTCCCAAAAACAGAAATCCATGGATTCTCAGGCCAAGGTTGGAAACAAGCCACTCCAGGTCTGAAGAAAGACTGAACAACCAAGAATTTGCTGCCACCATAACCCACGGCGGTCAGAAGAGGACATGGTGGGGAGAAGGAGGCGTGCCTGCCCTGAGGAGACACTTTGCCTTACAACATCTTTCATTGTAGCTGCTGTGGACAATTACATCAGGTTTCTTAAATTGCACAGTAGAAATTAATGCAAAGATTCCAACCTTTCAAAAGTCAATCCTCAAAAAAAAAAAAAAAAAAAAAAAACAAAAAAAACCAACCCAAAAATCCCATCCTCAGTGACACTGCTGAGCACAGCCATCCGCCCTCCTCCCAGACCCCGCGCAAGGTCTGTGAACTCCTCGTGAATAACTCCTCCGTCGAAAGCAACACTGCTGCATTCATTCAGAAAACAAAAACGGCATTGTGAGAAAATGTGCTGCTCACAATTCTGGTGTAATATCCTCAAACAACAGTGTAATGTCAAAAATGGCATTTTGCTTACCCTCACTTGAACAGTGAAATTTCTGGCGCTCTATAAACAAGAGAAAGTTTCAGGTCGTCCTCTTCGACAGTAGAAGACCCAGGTTTTCCAAGACACAATTTTATGATAAAATGAATAGGTCTAAATTGCTTTTAAGGACTTTGTTCTGGTTTTCCGTTTTAATTACCGCACGTTAAAAACTCACAGTACAGTAACTGAATTTGTGCAACTGCCTACATCGTGCAAAAGCACACCGAGAACTTCTGCCTCCAGCAGACTGCGGGTCGTTACGAAACGGCCCAGCGTTAATTCGGAGCCGTCTCAACTCATGAACACGAAAAGAAATCTTAATATGTCTGCCACTGTGGTTTATGCTTCTTCCAAAAGAAAAAGAACCAACATAAAAGCAACTTTTCCAGTCTCAGGGGAAACTCAGCTTTCACGTATCCTCGCTCCTGCCAGCCTCCCCTTCTGCTGCTCCTCCCTCCCAGGACTGGCTCCGGCACCGGCACCTCAGCTGGGGCATCAAATTCCCACCTGGCACTGCATTATCCATACTGCATACCACTCCTTGAACTTCTTCAGGTTTCTGTGCTATCAAAAAAAAAAAAAAAAAAAAAATCCCAATCTTGAGGGAAAAAATCCAAGCAAATGAAGAAGAGGAACAAAAAAAGAAAATGGGCAAAACGCCTGGAGTAACGCTGCTTTGATTTTGACACATGGGAATAAATGGAAAAAATATTCCGCTAACCCGCTTTTTTTTTTAATCAAAACATCTTCCATCTCGTGTGCAAATTTCAACAGCTGAGAAAGCATCCTGCTCAATCTCCCCAAAGTGGTGCCAGCGTGTTTTATGTAAATACCAGTTAACAAGGGACGGGTGTTTGCAGCAAACATTTCAGGGGGCTGCTGGAGAAGCTCTGGGTTTGCCCTCTGTGGCAGAGGAGAAATTGCAACTCTGAAGGAGATAACAGGAGACATACACAGAGGAGATAGGGGATTTTCTCCTTTTTTAAATAGCCAAGATGTATTTGTTATTGAAGAGTTTTAAAGAGTTATTTAAGAAATTAACAGAAGAAAAACTTGATGACTAAGCTTTGCATCAATATGTCTTGAAAACAACTTCATTTTGCAACGTCCAGAAATAACGTGAGGGTTTGGTAACACGCTCGTTCTGAAGGGATTGCTGAGACCCAGACCATTCCCCCAGGACCATCAGAGAAGTGACAAGCTAAGGGGTAGAGGAGCGTGCTCACAAACAGGGATACCCAGGGGAAGCATCAAACTGAAGTCAAAATCTTGGGTTTTTGGGCAACGCCAACTCACTCTGGCCAAGGCACCTCCTGCCACCACCCGTGGGAAGGGCGGTTCCTCCGCAGCCATCCATGCTTTTACAGAAACACCGGTCTCCTCACTGAGTCTTAGATTGACTTATTAATAACTAGGTTATCATTCTTCCTGTTCAATCTTTTTACCTTTGCCTTCACGCGGTGTCTCTAAGCCACGAGCCCCGTTGCGACGTAGCCCACCTAAAACACCGTACAGCCACAGGAGATCCTCTTTTCACCGTTACACTGACACGAAGCACAGCTCACGAACACAAACAGCAATAAAAACAATGTCAAAGGCTCCTTTTTCCCCCTCTTCTCCCCTCTCCATAGCCCAGACCCCCCTCAGCCACCCTGCCCCACACCACCACGGGTGCCGGCACAACTGTGTGCCCTAAGCCAGCCTGAGAAACCATCTGGGTTAAAATAAACAAATTTAAAACGTACCAAAGCAAGAGCCCTCCAGAAGGCAACACGTCCCTGATCCGATTTACAGCCTGCAAATAACACCGCCGTACATCTTCAGCCAGCGGCAGCTCAGGGGCATGGATAAGTGACTGCGGATGGGCAGAAACATTCAATTAACAAATTTTTGCTGGAAGAAGACATTCATACAGCCACAGCAGCCTTCATGCAAATTGACAAAGCAAGAACACTGTTAGTTCATTTATTTCAGCCTTTGCCTGTCTCCTCAGCTTCGTTTGTAACGTTTCCTGCCCAAAAATCTCCTTAATAGAACAGCTCCCTGCGGAGAAACGGGAGGATAAACGGACCAGAAACCGACTGGGATGAGCGAAGCAGCTCCTCCACGGAGCCGGGCGAGCACGGGCTCTGCTTGCAGGTCCTGCAGCCATCTCGCCTGGTGCTCATGTAAATTGTGTACCATTTGCGCAGACTTCAGAATAAATTTTTCCAGCGTAACGCAAACAGAAGCATTAAAGCCTTTCCCGTCCCGGAGAGCGGGGCTGCCAGGTCAGGTCTGCCCGACGCAGACCTGGCGGATGCTCGTCTGCAGGCTGGGAGCAGGATCCGCACCGTCAGATCACCGACAAGAGTTAACAAGTTATTTCCTTCGGTTCCCTCTTCCACAGCCCGTATAATTCAACCCTCCTTCACAGAACGCATTGGATTTTATTTAAAGAATATATTTTCCCACGAACTACAGTGCCTGAAAAACCTGCTCCAAATGAGATGACACGAGTCAGGGGATGGCAATTTCTATTTTTAGTCTCCTCAGGATTTTATCAGCTTGAAAGAAAGGTAACCTCTACGTAAGTACATACAGCCTCCGCTTTCTGAGGCATTAAGTTTTATCACAACAGGATTCTCACACTCACATACCTCAACGGCAGGAAACATTTAAATATCACCTCCATCTCCGTTCTAGCACGGCCTTGCTTTAGTCCTGACCCTTCCATGATCAATAGGTAGAATTCAAGTGACTATTCTGTCGTCTGACGTTGCAGTGATGTGACTTTCCCCCCTTACGATTGCCAATTTTCATTGCAAATGTGCTTTGGTGCCAAGTTAACCTATAGCTTTTTTTTCCTTTTCATTTAAGAAAAACGTGATGCGAATAAACTGTTTCTCTGCCTTAGTGCAGAAGAAACTTCCACCTTCACATGTTGAGCCAACTGGAGCGGACTCCTCCTTGGAGACTTGTAAATGTGCAGGAAGGAGGACAGCATCCCCCAGAGACTCGCCGTGGTGCTTTGAAGAGCAGAAACTGGTTCCAAGTTTGCTTTCTGTAACACTGAGGGGATAAATAAAAGCTATTGCCCTCGGGGAGCATTTCACGTGCGCATACAACGTTCCCTTCCTTTGAATACACTGGGTATGTCCCACAGGGACCTGACCTTTCTGCTTGGACGCTGCTATCCTCAGACCCTCCTGTAGAAACTCAGAACCACTATTTGCCCGAAATGGGAGATGAAAACGCAAACTCGCACCAGTTTTTGCTTATTTAAGCTATTCTTCCCCACAATTATCCGAAAAGAAATGGTGAACTTCATTCTTCTGTAAGTCATTATTACTACTGGCTCCAGGAGCACGTCAGATGTTCCTGTTTGAAGACTGGATAAACAACCAGAAATCCAGATGCAAAACAAACACTGCTGCTGGGAGGGTGAAATGAAAACAGATAAGTCTCCTGTCCTAAATACCACATTTCAGATGGAGTCTCGCTATTTTGTAGAACTCCTTCCTCACATTTTTACAACTCCGAGTTGAAACACACAATGAACAGCGACATATTTCCTGGGATCTCCAGGAGTTGCTCGAGGCTGAAGACAATCACCAGTACCGTGACTCCTGCCACCTCCAAAATCCCACAACTCCCAAAGCATATATAGCACACATTTTTTTCAGAGTAAAGCCCACATATGACAGGGTTTGAAAGTCAAGCGGCCTCTTCTGCTGCCCCAGTCTCTTCCACTCCTTAAATAGTGGAGAGTTATGCCCAGCTGTTGGCACAGATTGTCTATTTTGCCATTAATAAAATACCCTGTGTGATCTGGTTGACTTCAAAAGGCTGAAATAACAGAGCCTGTCTTTCAGATGAACCTGTCCCACCAATACTGGTGGTCAGATAGGCCTACACAGATGGATTCAACTACAAACACCGCAGAGCTGGAAATCAGTCTCCTCAGAAAGGCCTTTTCTGCTCATATGCTCTTCTCTTGAAGGTACAGGAGGGACAGAGACAGTGATGGGACCCGGCAGGCAGGTCCACAAACCAGGAACAGCGACATGAATCACTTGAGAGGCTGTCAGGGCTTAACGAGAACAGCCGTCCGCGCTCCAGGGATGTGGCAGAAAAATCAGCATGCGGTCTCTTGGGTCACGCATGTTCCTCTGTTGCGTCTCCCAACGGAGCGTGAAGTGTCCCTACTGCAACAACAGCTCCCAGGGAGACCTGAGACCGAAGGGGTCCAGTTTTAAACACCTCTGACTGTTCTCATCCTTCAGCCTAAAATTCAGGGCCCTCGGGAAGCCTCACAGCTATGACCAGTTTAGCAGCTTCTCACTAGCCACACCATAGCTGGGTGGAGAAAACCAGAGAAAATCATCACACCCCAGCCCAGAAATGAAACAATAGCACAAATGCTGCAAGATGAGGACTATTACCAAGTCGTCATAAGCTCCTCTAATTGTTACAAAATTTTTTTTAACCTTTTTGAGACAATATGGAGAATGTCCGAGTGACTTTTACTGATGGCAGCAAATCCACCTGTGCGTTTAAGGAAGAATTCCTCCTGCATTTACTGTCAAGAGCAGCACCTTTCTGTAGCACCTCGTCTCCAAAACCCACATTTGCCAACGGGATTGCTTCAGATGTGGCAAATTCTGTAGACAATCATGAACAAGAATTTTGACAGCAACTCTTTATCTCTTCTTTTAATGGTCACTTCCTACCTGACAACTGTCCTTGTCCTTCTAACAGACACGAATGACAGAAATATCTTTTTGGTACCAGGAATGATCACTCCATGCCTCAGACAAAAGTTTAAGAAAGCTCCTCCACAAGCCATCCCCCACCAGGTCAGCATCAGAGGCGCTCTCAAAATCACACAGCCTACGCTTCGAAAGGAAACGGTGCAGAACACCACGGCATTATTCCTGTCGGTGTCTCAATACCATGCAATAATGTACTGGGTATGTTCACAAAACCATGTGGTATTTCACAATACCACAAACTCTTTATTTCCAGAGCAGCAGAAGTATCGCTGAAACAAGAGTCTGCACAGACGAAGTTGGCTCCTGGCTGATCCTTGTGGGCTACCGGCAACTGGAGTGAACTCGGTGAGAACGTGCAATAAATCCGTTCCATTTGTTATGCAGAAACATTTAAAAGGAAAATAAAAACCAGAATTCTTTTTTTAAGTGCTCACAGTAAACATGTTATTGAAGACATAAACAAAGAGAAGGTGTCCCCCCAAGAGATGAAGCGTGACATCGCCCGGACACAGCCCACCCATGTGCAGTAACAACTGCTCAGCACTCCCAGGAAGAAAGTTCTTCCTTCTCTTGTAAAAATAACCAGAAAACACCCCAAATCTGCTAAATTAAACCCAGACAGCGTCAAATTGGACTGTTCTGTTGGAATGTTGCTCAAGTGCTTTCCTTCAGGCTGCAGCGAGGGATCCCTGCCCGCCCTGGGATGTTCAGTTAACACAAAACAACATTTAAAAATAAAATTTTAAGAGACAGCTACAGAATAACGCCTGCTAACATTACTCAAGGGTGGAAAGAGAAATAGTTCGGACGCGGATCGCTGGACCACAAGGCCATGACACAACCTCAGTCCCCTCTAGGATTCAACACTACAAAGGGTCCTCGTTCATTCAGGCGCAAGTGGAAGACCTGAAAGGGTTTTTGAAAGAAAAAATGCAATGCTACTTATTTGCACAATTTATTTTCCTTTTTGTCTTCTGACACTACATTAGCTGGTTCGATTTGTGCGGAGAATTAATTTTTGCTGAACTTTTCAGACACGGTGGTGCACCACCAGCAGATAAACTGTTCTGGCATTAAGAAAATAACCTGCAACTTAAGCTTAAAAAAATAAAAAAAAAAAAAAAAAATGGAGTGAAGCAGAGACACTTCTAAAATAAGGAAAGCTAGCTGTCCACGTGGAATTTTCTTGTATTGCTCAGGATATCAGGTCAGAAACATTAAAGGCGATTTCAAAAGAAAATGCAGTAGTAGAGTCCCAGAGGCGCAATAACAATATCCCTTCCCCATTGTCCTGACTTTGTTTGCTTGGAAACAAAGCCCACAAATGATTCTAGCATTCCAGAAACTTTATAAACAGGCAATGCCTTGTTTGCCCATTCTTCCTAAAGAAAGAGATGACAGCATAGACGTATTCAATACCTGCCTGCACGCCTTGGGAAGAAAAAAAAATAATAATAAAATTAACAGCTGCCAAACAACCAAGAAGCAACATGGGCTACAGGGATTTGTTATGGAGAAATCTCCTATTTTGGGGCCTGGCAACACCAGGGAAATTGCTGCCATAATCATCATCCTTACTCAATTATTTAACATCGCTCGTAATTAAAATAAAGTGAAAAAAAAGCCAAACCAAAAAAAAAAAAAAATCTCACAACATTGCTGTCCCAACAATCCCAAAATTAATTTTACTACAGCAGTTACCAGTTGCCACCGCTCACCATCCTGGTACAGCTTGAATTTGACCACGTACGTACCACAAGCTAGACATGAAGCTATTTTAAGGTTACGCTATTTCACAAATCCGTGTTACCAAACAGCGTGCGTTGCAATTAAAGAGGAGTTGCAGTATTTAAAGACTCTGATCAAAGCGCAGGCATGTGACGCAATTGTTTATAGGTTTCCAGGGAGACCTAAAAAAAGCTAGAAAACAATAAAACCCTAAAAAGCTAGAAAACACCTGTTGGCTTTAAGAGGTTCCCATGGGAGTACATAGAGTCAGACGTTACACAAACGCCTCTGCGGTTTCTGAGTTTGGTTTCCTTTCTGCCCTGAAAATTAGCAGAATCTGTTTAACGCTTTTCAACATTTAGTAGCTACTGCCCAACTGCTGCAAAGCCCTGAGCAGCAGATTCTGACGCGCCACCAATTCCCAGCAAACGCAGAAACGACGCTGGGTCATTTCTAACTATTGATTTTAGAACCTGAAACTACCAGAAAAAGTTCCCCTTTCCTTCTACCCGAGATCACAACAGTGTTTTGAGGCGGTTTTTATATTCCATAGATATAATTCATCGATACATATATAATCAATACAGTATCTAAAAAAAAAAAAATAAATTTAAAAGACCAATACTACAAGGAATCTTAAAGGAAAAGATATTTAAAAAAATAAATAAATAAAAACTTCACTTGTGAGAAGGAGAAACACATATAAAACACAGCCATAACCCCAGATACTAAAGAGCTGACACCACCTGCCTTTGGCTCGGAGAAGAGGACCCTTCCCTACGCTCCTGCCTTGCCGCTGTCAGGATGAAACAAATCGGTGCTGAACACGGTCATTTTTCCCCTCGAGCTGCGCCGCTTCTGTCTCAGAGGAAAATTCCAGTTTCTATGCAGAGATAAAGATTGCGGCCAGCCCTCTGAACGGGACACCGTGAATAGCGGCAGTGTTCGGCGCTGCGTGACGAGCCAGCTCCAGAGCCAGCCGTGCTGCCCACCACAATGGTCATTTGTCCTTCCTCAAGTCAAGGCTCAGCAGCAGCCTACGAGGCATCAACAGATGTGCCTGTACCACCTCTGGTGAAAAATACTCAAGAGAAATACAATATTTTCTTTAAAATGTCAGCTTTTTCATTTCATTCTCGCATTTTGAAGCGGCTTTTAATGACTACCATCAAAGCCACAGAGTGTCTCAAAATGAAAGGCAACCAACAAATGTGCTAACTGAGTGAGAGCTACAGCTCAGCCAGATTTAAGCTGTAAAAAAAATGAGGGCAGATCTTGCTAGAAAAGTAATTTTAATGACAAAGTCTTTAATGCATGTAAGGATACATTTGCAAGGTGTTCTTTGGCTTCAGGTTCTTATTCACAGCAGACACCCGAAAGCCCATCACCCTTACCAGATGCGACCTCTGCCCCGTAGCTGGTTACACCAAGAAGGTGATGACCAGAGACAGCAATTTGCAGGCCCACTTCCACCTTTCAAACCCTGCCCTTTCTGGGTTTTTTTGTAACCTTGCCCAGCTACCACTCGACTCGGGCATCACCACCACCCTCTCCTGAATTCACGTTGTCTGTTCGCTTCGTTTTGTCCTTCCCCAAACAGTTCTGCTTGCTGACAGAAGCCAACTCCACCTCTGGAAACCAAACATCAACAGGCTGAAGTTTCACTTCAAATCTTAAAATCACACCGTGCTTTATTCCCATTCAAACTGCCGATTAACTTTGTCCACCAGTACGTTATCAGGTTGTTATTCATACACAAGAAATAATACATATAAATATTTTATTCTATTTGTCTTGTTCTGTTGGCTTTGATAAGTTTCTTTTAGCTTAAGAATCAATCTTTACCTGTGTATAGACACAAATGGATATATGAAACATCTCTTACCCAACACTGGAACTCGACCAGTTCATCTCCCCTTGCTCCCTTCCCTTGTCAGGAGACAGACGAGGTAGGACACGTGTCTCAAGACAAGAAGTCCTCCTGGCACAGAGCAGAAGCCCACAGGTTATCTGAATTATCCATGCAGAAGACTATAGCGACTAAGACAGAGTTCAAGTAAACCAGCCTGCTAGTTCAGGGGTTTATAAACTGGAAAATACAGAGAATCACAGGATGGTTTGGGTGGGAAGGGACCTTCAAAGCCCATCCAGTCCAATCCCCCTGCAAGGAGCAGGGACATCTCCAACCAGATCAGGTTGCTCAGAGCCCCGTCCAACCTGGCCTGGAATGTTTCCAGGGATGGGGCATCCACCACCTCTCTGGGTACCCTGGGCCAGTGTGCCACCACCCTCAGTGGAAAAAAACCTTCTTCCTAACATCTAATCTGAATCTACCTCCCTCTATTTTAAAACACTTGTTTTCAAATTTCCAGTACTATTAAAATAGCAACGTATGTACGTTCCTAGAAGCTTTAGTTATGTGACATTCACAAATAATTTTGCCTTTGAAAACACACAAATACATTAAATTGATCTTGGAAAAATCACAGTATTGTTTTTTATATATCAGTATATCCTGAAGGCTGACAAGTGCATTACCAGGAGCACACCTCATACACAGATACAGCAGTTGGAAAATTTACCCAGCCATCAAGTTTCCCTTCTGACCCTGGGAAAAGCAGCAGTGTTAGAACACAGCCAGTGTGAGTACACGTCCGACAGACACAAATTCAGCATTCTGTGTGCGCAGGCACCAAATGACCACGGAGAGGCACTCCAAGGGCTCTTCCCAGCCCTGCTCTGCCAGGAGGCAGGGGCACAGCCTCCTTCCACCCCAGCAGCAGCTGGACCTGGTCCCAAACGCAGAAAAATGACGCAAGTTCACCCCCACACACTGTGTAAGGGGAGTATTTCTCCGAGGGGCTGCAGAGCATACTTCATTCTCCTTGTTACCAGAATGACCTGACTACCGGGAGGAAGGCAGAATAACCCAGCTCCAGTTTTAACTCCGATGCTCCGTGTGCGAGGAATTGCGACACAGAACCTCTTCTCCACGGAACTTCCATTTGTCCATTCATTTAATAAGGGAACATATGAACCTAAGCACTAAAGTACCATCAAAGGGGCATAGAATTCTTTGCAGAACAAGTCTTTTAGGGTTGGTTTGGGTTTGGATTTGTTGGGGTTTTTTTTAATGTTTTAAAAAGTAAAATACCATACATTTTTCCAAAAATGTACTTTTATAAAAGGAATGTCTTCAAAGTGATCATACCACAAATTTTACTAACAGATATCTGTTAACACGTCCTGCCGGTCTCGTCGACCTTCAATCATCAGCTTCTATTTCTCGGCCGTAACGAAACGCACCTCCAGCGAGCGGTAAATGAGGAGGTGTTATTTTCTGTAACACAGTCCAGACACTTGAAAACCACTGGAACCACATCAGGCCCTCACTCTGTATTCACTACACGGACGGCGTTTCCGTTACCAGCCACGCGACGGGTACCGCGGGGTTTAGCGCCACAGGCACGAGCCCGGAGATGAGGACGAGAACGCGGCTCTTCACTTCCAGGCAGAGCACTGTATTTTGGGGAAGTAACTAGCACGCATCCGAGTCGCTGACAGCTTCAGAAACATATTTTGCAAGCAGCTTAATAAAAATCAAGCTGGGTGGATTCAATCAGTGCTGAGGATATTAATCACTTACATGCAACTAGGGCCGAGAGCAGCGGGACGGAGCCCTGGCAGAGCCTCCCACCAACACAGTGAAAAATTTTACTGCGCGTTGAACAATACGTTAAGTGAATAAGCAGAAATCCACCAACCTTTCAACATGTCTTTGCATGGTAACATCATCATTTAAGATGTTAAAAGCTGGCCAAAGCACTGTTGGATAGATACAGGGCCGTATGGGACATCAGCTTCGCGTTCAGCTGTAAGAAAACAGGAGAGCCTGGAGGTTCTGAAGAAGGAGATGATGTTTAGTAGAAGTCATGGAAGAGTTTGAAAAAGATCTAAATTTGGGCATGAAGGCAAAAATAAAAGCATACGAGACACCTCCAAAACCTGCTACACAGCTGTGAAGGCGTTTCTAGCTGAAAAATTGACAAAACGTTGCTTCCCCCTGCCCGCCCCCCGCCGTCCCCTTGACAGCTGGGCATATTTCTGCAAACCGCCGGCCGGCAGGATAGTTCCTTCCTTTCCCACGCTCCGGAGCTGGTTCCGATTACAGCTCCCAGCGACGGCAGCGTCCCGCGGGGCAGGCAGCCGCAGCCCGGCTCGCGGAACGAGGTGCACTGGGGACAAAAGCTCAGGGATGGTCTGATCACAGCAGACCAGAGCCAGGCTGGATAGGAACAGCAGATTCTTACTTATCCACCCTCCAAGAAGTCCAAGATGAGTTTTGTCTCCAAAATACAGTCGCTTGAGAGTCCTGCCTTGTCACAAGCGCTAAGGTAAACAAATGCACCATCTCAAAAACCAAAAGATTTTTCTTTTACTTATTATTGCTGGAATACCTTTCATCTCATTTTGCAAGCAGGACAATTTCTCCTTTAATAAAATAAAAAACCACAACCCTTCCCAGGAGGGAATTTTCTAACATAATCTTTTTTTCTCCTTTCAGCATTTTATAACCAGCCATTTTCAATAAAAGTACATAGTCCAAAACTGTTTTTAAAGAACACCTTCATCACCAAAGCATCCTGCGTAGTATTAATCAGTTAAAACATCAGCACCGTGCGGATTACAGGGGCAGGCCGGAGATAAACCAGCAGCCATTCCCAGGCTCGGCGCTCCCATCCTCCCGACAGTCCCCGTGTTTCAGTTCTCTTTATAAAATCCCCAAAGAGGAACTGAAGGCACCTCCATTTCCCACAGAGGACAGCTATGAAAAATCTCAGCCACAGTCAAGTATCAGCCAGAAAGTGTAAAGCCCCGAAGAAGTCAGTGTTATGATCAGGGAACAGCACCGTGCAAGCAGTTTTCAACTCTGCCAGCAGCACTTTTGCTCCGTTTTTTTCTCCTTGTAAGACACAGAAGATGCCATGGAAGCTGGGCCACTGTGGGATCTTGCCTTGCTTTCAAAGTAAAGCCAACACCAGCACTACAGACATTACAGCTGCTAAAACCAGTGTGCAAGAGCTTGGCAGATGGTGAAGGACTGAGTATCAAAAATAATTTTTAAAAAGTCTAAAAGGTACAGCGCACAACTAACCTGCTAGAATTTCTTATATTTAAATATAACATTACTGGAGAAAAAAAGCAGCACGCAGACACACCGGCGGGGCAGCAGCAGACCGGCAGAACTGAGCATGAAGATGTGAACTGCATACAGGGCTACACCAGATCAAATCTGTCACCTCTTTTGGAAGGCATTCAGCTCTCATTTCAAAGAATAAACTGCTAACCAAGGGCCTTTAGAAAAGTAAAACACTATTTACAGAGAAAGTTTTGAGAGTTCAGTAATATTTCAAGGAAATTATTCTCTAAAGATCTCGGTAAATGAGGCCCAATTTCAAGGGCAAGTAGTTTGATGTAGTACAGCAATTCTCCAGCTTTTTCAGTACAAATTACTCAGGGACATCACACGTACACATAACTTGTAAATAATTTCTGCAGTTTGCTAGTCAAAGATATTAAAAAAAAAAGGAAAAAGTGAAGAACTTGACTGCCAAGAGCTCTCATTCTCTACCCCAGGTCAAGCCATGCTGTGCTCAGGTGAAATAGAGGAGGACTTCCAGGGGAATCAGAGCAATCTCCTTGAAAAATCACACATCGTGACAGCACCAATTATCTCTGCATCACTTCTCTCTAACTTTGTTTTTAATAGTTTAAACTAAGCAACGCAACTAGGTCATTATTTAAATATAGTTCCCTGCTTCCACCTTTTCCTTTCTGCCTCGCCTTCCCAGAAATATTTCAGTCACGAAAATTTCCTCTCCCCCCAGCTCTGCCGGGAACGGAGAGGTGCTGGAGGTGGGAGGTCAGCCTGTGAACACCGGGTTAGAGCCAAGCCTTGTCCCCGGGGCCTTGAAACGTGCCCTCAGCTGAGTTTTTAATTTGGCTTTTCAAGACTGATCAGCACATGTGCGATTTAAAAGCAACTGGAAGCAGCAAGCGAGGTGGTTTGACTTAAAATTAATGAGCTTTTGACAACTGCAAACAAAACGATAATGTGAAGCCGTCCCTGTATTTAAGAGGAAAAGCATATATCATTTTAACTGGGTTATACAAAAGCTTTTCTTCTGCAATACGCAAGCTATTTCACCACAATCCCCCTCCCAGCAGCAATTGGCAAACTCTGCCCAATTGCACAAGATTAGCAGAAAGCCAGGGAGCAGATAAATTCATATTGTTGACCAATTAAATATCTTAAGTGACATTGTGGAGCGTGATTAAATGCATTCACAAAATCCAGACCTAAATTAAAAACCTCAGAAAGTACCTGAGCCATCGAAACCCACAGAACACAGACATTATTCACTGCTTGTTTAAATCAACCGCCTGATGCTCACGAAAAACCACGGCGCCGTAGCTCCAGGAACACGCAGCATATTCCAGCGGAAACTAAGGCTAGGAACGCAAAGACAAGAAAGTTCTCTGCAGAGTTTACACACAGATGGGCTTACAAATCGCCACATTCTACCAAAACTAAATGAGAAGACGGCAAGGTTGGTTGAAAAGTGCACTGCCCCTCTAAGAAAAATTAAAATGCATCCCACGCAGCAGTGAAAAGGGCTCTGAGGCTGAAGAACTGCAGCTCTTGGTAAGGAAATATTTACAGATCCTTCATCAAATGTGCTGAAAACAAGAGGGTCTTCAACCACGAATTCTCATCGTTGGCTTCGAGCCGTGATTACGCAGGCTTTCTCTCCTTTGTTGCTGATAAAAATTTGCATTAAAAGAAGCAAGGATGGTAACAAAAGGGAGGTAAAAACTGGCTGGATGGCCAGGCCCAAAGAGTTGTGGAGAATGGAGTTCAGCCCAGTTGGTAGCCAGTCACAAGTGGCGTTCCCCAGGCTCAGTGCTGGGGCCAGTGCTGTTTAATGTCTTTATCCACAATGTGGATAAAGGGCACCGAGTGCTCCCTCAATCAGTTTGCAGACAACACCAAATTGGGCGGGAGCGTTGACCTGCTGGAGGGTAGGAAGGCTCTGCAGAGGGATCCGGACAGGCTGGATCAATGGGCCAAGGCCAACTGTATGAGATTCAAGAAGGCTCAGTGCCAGGTCCAGCACTTGGGCCACAACAACTCCACGCAACGCCACAGGCTTGGGGCAGAGTGGCTGGAAAGCTGCCTGGCAGAAAAGGACCTGGGGGTGCTGGTCAATGGCCAGTTGAACATGAGCCAGCAGTGTGCCCAGGTGGCCAAGAAGGCCAACAGCATCCTGGCTTGTATCAGGAACAGCGTGGCCAGCAGGACGAGGGAAGTGATTGTCCCCCCTGTACTCAGCACTGGTGAGGCCGCACCTCGAATACCGTGTGCGGTTTTGGGCCCCTCATACAAGAAAGATATTGAGTTGCTGGAGCGCGTCCAAAGAGGAGGAACAACAAAGCTGGTGAAGGGTCTGGACCACAAGTCCTATGAGGAGTGGCTGAGAGAACTGGGGTTGTTCAGTCTGGAGAAGAGGAGGCTGGGGGAGACCTCATCACTCTCTACAACTGCCAGAAAGGAGGGTGTAGGGAGGTGGGCGTTGGTCTCTTCTCCCAAGTAATGAGTGATAGGACGAGAGGAAATGGCCTCAAGTTGCGGCAGGGCAGGCTTAGATTGGGTATTAGGAAAAATTTCTTCACCAAAAGGGTTGTGAAGCATTGTAACAGGCTGCCCAAGGAAGTGGTGGAGTGACCATCCCTGGAGGCGTTTAAAAGACGTGTAGATGTGGTGCTTAGGGCCAGGGCTTAGTGGTGGACCTGGCAGTCATAGGTTAACGGTTAAATGATTCTATGATTCTAAGTTATGGGAACAAATGCCACGATAAAAGACGACACAGGACAAACCTCATGGACTGCAGTCCCATCTCTGGGAACACATAGACAGGATACCAGTAGACCATGGGGCACCATGACCCATAGGCTACAAGACCACAGGGAAGTAGCAGCCCTATACAAACAACACAACTATTCTGTCCTCGTTACCGTCCACACTAAACATCATTTTCCTGTGGACGTGGTGTAAAAGCGTCACCCTCCTGTAATTCATCTCAGTCTTTGGTTGTGCTGGCTGATAATTAAAACTTCTCTGCTGGTCTTCAGTAAGTCCCTTGCAAGGGGCTCTGTCATGAACGACAGCAGTGCTCTGTTTTACCTCAGCTTTCTTTTAAAATTATCTCGGATGAAAGAGAGAGTGATTTTACTGCAGAGGAAGAAAACTCAAGAACCACAACAACTAAAGAAAAACCCAACCATCAGGAAACCCGAAACCCATTGGTCTCAACAGTGTAAGATCTTGTCAGGACTGCAGAGTTGCAGATTTCATTCTGAATTACCTTACAACGCCTCCAGAGTGGCAAAACCTAGAAGTAGGAGGAGACCTCTTAGTTAATTTGACTCCCTTGCTGTGGAAGAAAAGTTTATCCTTCAGCTTATCTAATTATTTCGTCCTGATCTTTTTTTAAATGACGTGAGTAACACAACACACTTCTCACTTGCTTCCCTTGTCAATCTTCTATTTGCTTATTTGCTTTCTCTTAAAAATTCATCGCGCTACTGCCCCACGACCTCTTCGGGAGTGCATTCCTCCCGGTGATTCTTGCTGTTGCTGCATCCCTGTTTGTGTGCGGTCCCTTCACCAGTGTGACTGGGACAGCTTCTTCCAGCTGCTGGGCATCCCGACTCTCCTGCCTCTTCTCAGCAGCGATATCCAAAACCTGTCACTTCCACTGCTCTTATTTTTTAGTTCATATCTCATCTCACCTCTACCTGATTTACAGTTCTGTGGTTTTTTTTTTTGTTTCACCTGCTCAGATCTCTCATTCTTACCAATAATTATCGCTTTACATTAGAAAAAGAAAATCTCTGAGAACTTCAGTTTTCAGGACTGAGCACCTTTTCCTTTTAACAGCAGGGAGAAAAGGGACAGCAAAACTCACGACTGAATAGTACCGCGTTTTCCAGCGACAACAAGCTGTTATTGCAAGCAACAAACTACCCCAGCAAATTTATTTCCAGTTCTATTTCTTCCCTGAGCCAGGAAACACCTCTGAACACAGACACATCACTTCTGCCCGGGCAAGCACTGGACCTCTGCGAGCGGCTTTCTGCTCTGACACTGCAACTGTGAGTCAGGAGTCAGAGGGAAAAGGGGGTTTTTAGGGCATCGCTCAGGACCAGGAGGACAGAAAAAAAGCAGCCTTTAACACAACACTTGTTTAGGGAACAGATAATCGGTTGGCTGACTTAGGAAGAAAAACCCAAGCACACTGCAATCAAAATACAGTTCAACAGCATCACCCTCTCCTCTGAGCAAGAAAATCTCCCATCTCCCCTTCCGTCTCCCCAAGGCATCCTCTGCAGACAGCACAGAGGGCTCTGGCAGGCAAAAGGACATCGCTGACAGAATTACTACACCTGCAGTAAGTCGACAGAATTAAGAAGCACAACAGTCCCCACATGCCTTAAAAATACATTCCTTGTGAATAACTCAAATCCTGTACAAACGTGTCAACAAATTGCTGCTGCCGGCTTTCTCCTAATCTCAGTCTTACCAATATCTCACTTCAGCTCTGGATTACACAAGCTTTCTGGTCTGTTGCACATATATATTTAAAAGATATCTACATTTCAGCAAAAAGTTTGGAATCAATACAGCCACTTTTTTTTTTTTAAATATTAATTTTAAATATTAACCCTTGCAGCAGGATTATACAATGCATATTGTTATCAGACAGGATAAAGTCTACAGGAGGATGAAATCTCATGCGGAGGGCACAGGCAATGAGAGAAAAAAAAAAAAAAGAAGATAAGATTACAGTTAAAAAGGATGCAGAAAGCCTGCGCAGAGCAAGCTGGTGGCTACAGCCACTTTTCATTCAGCTTGAATTCTGCTGCATCACATCACAGATCAGTCAGGGCCAGATCTGAATCATTCCCTAGGACAGCTCGCAACCCATAAAACGAGCATCGCATACCGGGCGCCCACGAACGCTGCTCCTCAAAGAATACGTAATTCAGAACTCTTTAATAATGTATCCATTCCATTTACAATACTTTGGATTCCAGGGCAGCAAATTATATTTTAGGTTACGGAGGGATTCTGCTTTCATTCATATTTTATCAAGAAATCAAGAATGAAATGCCGATCAGGAAACGCAGCCCGCGGGTCTGGCTCCTCCGCCGCCGCTTCCCAGGCAGCAAGGACGCAGCGCCGGAACGCTGCAGCATCCCGGTACGTGCCGGATGTGAGCAAGTAACCAGGTTTAAGTTTGCGTACATTATTCCCCAGAAACTCCACGTTGCACTGTTCTTACTACAGTATTAACAGGCAAACTTAAAAACCCAAGTATTTCTTTAAATGCAGCGTACGGCTTACATGCTAGGACCAGAGAAACCGCGTGGTTATCTCAGCTCAGACATGATGATGATGGTAACAGGCCTTCCTTTTTAACCAAGCAGCAATTTCTTACGCCTCTCCCCATCTACTTTGAATGCACCACTCCTGCTAATCCTAAATTACAAAACTCCTAAAAGCCCTTTATGCCTTTCAGTAAACCCAAACATACAACCGCGTACTCCGCAGTCTCTTCACCTTGCCACCTACTGCGACGTTTCGCATAAAAATTAAAAAGCCAGCATCATCCCCCCAAAAGAGGAGGTTTGGCTGCAGGGTTTGTCCCGCAGTGCAGGTCACTGCTGCCTTCCCCATCCTCTGGGCAGGAACGAGACCCAAGTTTGCCCCATCTCTACTCCATGCTCCGCCAGCCCGTTCCTACTGACCCCCCGACGCTAATGGAATAGCACTTTCTAGCAAAAACATCTGTTTTCTTGCCAGCTGCTTTTGCTGAGAAATTTTCAGGGTACTTGCAGATACGGAGTCATTCACTTCAAAATTCCAATGGAAAAGCAAGGTTTTTCCACTAAAGCATCTTCATTCATTGCTGATGGCCTTCAAGTGCTCCGGTACAACCTTCAGGCACGGGATCTCTACCTGGTGCTAAGCGCTGGCACTCATCTGCTGAAGAGTATTTTGGAAATGGGGACTGAAATACAGTATCACCTTCACAGAACGACAATATTTACAAAATGACAATATCGTCCAAAGGAGGTACAAACGTAATCCTCCAGATCACTCTATACTTGAAGAATTTCTCCTGCAGAACCTCCCACGCCTTCAAGGAGCAGCGCGGACTGCGCTCACATCACTAAGGCGAACATCCAGTGTTCTTTTTTGTCTTTCTGTTTGTCATCCTACACAGCTTTCAACGCTTGCCTTGGCTCCTTTTTGTCCTCCACGCCAGTACGACTGACCTGCTCTGAAACCGTGGTTAACGCATTTCCCGGACACCATCAAACACGAAGAAGTGTACAAGCACTTCACTGAGAACGCGCGTTGTCGGTACGGGCACAGCGCGAGGCAGGTGTCTTAGAATAGAATCATAGAATGGTTAGGTTTGGAAGGGACCTTCAAAGGTCATCTAGTCCAACCCCCCTGCAAGGAGCAGGGACATCCCCCACTAGATCAGGTTGCTCAGAGCCCCATCCAACCTGGCCTTGAATGTTTCCAGGGATGGGGCATCCACCACCTCTCTGGGAAACCTGTGCCAGTGTTCTACAACTTGCATTGTAAAAAATTTTTTCCTAATATCCAATCTAAATCTACCTCCCTCTATTTTAAAACCATTACCCCTCGTCCTATAACAACAGGCCCTACTGAACAGCCTCTCCCCATCTTTCTTGTAGGCCCCCTTGAGGTACTGGAAGACCGCTATCAGGTCTCCCCGGAGCCTCCTCTTCTCCAGGCTGAACAGCCCCAACTCTCTCAGCCTGTCTTCATAGGAGAGGTGCTCCAGCCCTCTTATCATCTTTGTGGCCCTCCTCTGGACCTTCTCCAGCTGGTCCATGTCCTTCTGATGTTGGGGGCTCCAGAACTGGACACAGTACTCCAGGCGGGGTCTCACCAGGGCAGAGTAGAGGGGGAGAATCACCTCCCTCGACCTGCTGGCCACGCTCCTCTTGATGCAGCCCAGGATGCCGTTGGCCTTCTGGGCCGCAAGGGCGCATTGCCGGCTCATGTTGAGCTTCTCGTCCACCAGCACTTGGTCTTGCAACCAACAAACTCATTTAATGAGGGCAACTTTTGCTATAACGAAGACACATCATCCTGTGAGGAAGACACCGAGAAAACACAAACTTCAGTGTCCCCATCAGCCACTGTCACCTTCCAGCTGGGAACAGGCACGAGCCCGCTCAACCTGCGCAACGCGAGGACCACAGCTCTGCCCGTCCCCTGCTTCAGCATCACGAGAGCCCGCGTGCAGGAGGAGCCTCTTACGCAGACCTCAAACCGGCCGGGTTCCCGAGCCGTCACCTTCCAGCCTTCAATAGTTTGAGCCCACATTGTTCATTTCTGACATCACCCAGGCTGAATAATCCGGGAGCTGGGAATGCAACGGGGCGGGGGAAGAAAAATAAGATCAAGAAAAACAGGGATGCAAGACAGCTGTTCTGGCAGAGATCAGCCGTTAACTGGATGAAAAAAACCTGACTGAGCTAGATAACAGAGACATAAACACGTGAAGTGGAAAAAGAGGGAAGAAAGCAAGACAGAAAAGCAAGCTAGGACCCAAATGTGCTAAAATTATCATCTCTGCACCTGCACTGCACTGGCTGGGGAGAAATTACTGTAGTGCAAACAGCAGCATCGCACTGATGCGAGGTGTGTGGCGATGTCTGGTTTTGTTAAAGGCATCGGGGGCATCGGAAGCTTTTAAACTAGGAATTCAGATTTTATCTTTTACTGGGAAGAATATATGAAATGCCTTTAAGGAATACAGAGTATGTTTGTCAAAGCACAGCCAGCAAGGATGGCTGGTGTAACACAGCTCCTATGCAATTCTTTAATTTGTGAGCAAAGTCAGAGCAAATTAAAGGAACCAAACACTACACCCACACCATTTTGTTCCTTCCATTATTTTCTTTCCCTTCTTCTCCCACATTCCTAAACCAACAGATTCTGCCACTTGAGAAAACAAACGTTTTTAGCTTAACTCCCTTCACTCCCTCTAACGCAGAGCCCCCGTGCATCCACACCAGCATGGTCCCTCTCGTCTTGGAGACCTCAGCCAGATGGTCTCTGCTTGTCCCACCTCCATCCTTACTCCCTTTCTCTCTCGGGGCACAAGTGCCACCACCCCCAGAACAAAGCAGAGGCTGGCTGCCCCACCACAAGCCCCCCTCTGCCATCAGGACTGTAATTAGAGATCGTTACCCTCATTAGGGACTCCTCAAGGCCCAGCATCCACCTCTCCAGCAAGAACAAGATGGGACTGGTGCCACTGGAGCACTTGCATCTTCCCTCATCAAGACTCAGCGGGTTTCATTTGTTACCCAGCAAAGCTAACTGGGCATTTAATGTGCCTCCTGGATGAGGAAAGCACATTATATCCACAGAAAAATCTCTTGTAAATGACATTGAGTTTCCAGCTGAATGTTGTTAATTTTCATCAAAAGTTACTTTGTTGTTTGGTTGGTTGGTTGGTTTTTTTTACACGCCCCAAAGCACAACATGCACAGACGCTAAGATTGCCACGCACATAATAAATATTTTTAGATTCCTAGCCTCTTTCTTTCCACTTTCCAAGTTTTCTCATGGACTTTGTAACATCTTTGGAAAAAAAAAAACCTCGATAAGCAATATCATTTCTTTTAACTCAGCAGCCTCTACCCCACACAAATCAGCCACAGGCAGTGGTTTAGAAGCCGCGCAGCTGAACGCACAGCAAATCACCTCCCTCTACGGAAACAAGCCACAAGCAGAGCAACCTCCCAGAAAAAAATTAGGAGACACCCTTTCCCAATTAAAAACCACTGTTCAGTCTCACAGCAGATAGCCATTAACCCACGATTAAAGTGAGAACAAGCACCCAATGATGGGAGACAGTTAAAAGTTGTCTTTATATGATCTTCATGAGGTTTGTCATTATTTTTCCCAGTATTTTAAATTAAAGCAGAAGCAGAGGGAAAAAACACAATACCTTTCTTTTTGGAAGCAATAAATTTGATTTTTACCCACAAAAGTCTTATTGGATTTCTCCCTCACAGCCTGTATAAGGAAAATACAAAGTTTTTCAACCAGCTGCAGGATTTGCACCTACCTCCACGCAACCCGGTGCTTTCCCCATCAGCGGCCCTGGGCAGCCCGGAGCCTCCCCGTGCCCGACGGCTCTGCCAAAGGGAAGGGGCCACCGGAGAGCCGGCCAACGTCATCGGAAACCAATAAACGGCGCAAATGGAATTGTATGGTTTTTAAGCAACGCTCATCTTGGCCAAGGGAGGGGAAACGAGTTTGTAGGCAGCCCTGTCGCCCCTCGGTCATCGGTCCTGGACATCCCAACGCTGCGTAGCCCCCACGGCCCCGCTCACCTCGGAAAGAGCTGGATGAGAGCGGCACGGATGCAGCGAAATGGAGAGAAATGGCTTCTCAGAGCTGAAGTTCATCCGGCGAGCCCCATCCCGGGGGCCGGGAAGAGCTCGAGGGCCGAGACACGGCGCTCCCCACTCGGGTGGCGTGGAGGCGAGTTCACAGGGATGCCCGCGTCCGTGGGGCTCGGCCGTTCCCTCGGCCCCGGTGCTACCGGCTGTGCTGTCACCTTGGTGTCGCAGCCAGCCCCGGGTCAGGAGCCACCGGGCCACCACCCGACCCGGCCACCTCACCCCGACACGGGGTGCCAGCTGGGAAGGCGCCCGTCCCTCCGGCCTCTCCAGCGAGCTAAGCCGGCACGGCGGTAATTCCCGAAAAAGGGACACCCCCCCCCCCCCCGGGAGGAGGGG
>JAAGAY010148588.1:41276-140987 GCA_011801015.1 Ardeotis arabs | reverse complement strand
AGGTTGCCCAGAGAGGTGGTGGATGCCCCATCCCTGGAAACGTTCCAGGCCAGGTTGGATGAGGCTCTGAGCAACCTGATCTGGTTGGAGATGTCCCTGCTCCTGGCAGGGGAGTTGGACTGGGTGGCCTTGAGAGGTCCCTTCCCACCCAAACCAGTCTGTGATTCTGTGTGTTTAATGTTGTATGCAAATGTGATTGACTTGAATGTTACAGCTTTGGGTTTTATTCTTCATCGTTCTAGTTGTAAGGTTTGGTTTCTGCTCCTCCAGTTCTTTAGCTGTCCTTGGGCAAAGATGGTTTGAAAGTTGTAGGCAGTGCTGTGGAAGGCTGTGACCTGCTGAGGGTTGGGCGGGATGCTATATTGATTAGCAGATGACATGATATCCTAGTGTAGCAGGACTTCCATGAGTTTCTTTAGCTGTCTGCAGTGCTGTCAGCTTTGAGGGTGTCCCAGGGATGAGAAGAGGGTGTCTGGCAGGCAGACATTTAGCCTGCTGCGTTGGCTGTCCCCGCTTGAGATAACGTCTGGTGATCCTGCCGTTGGCTTTGCAGTCGTCGCTAAGGTGGTGTGTCCTCACGTGTTACCCTTAAACCCTGGACTTGCAACCCTACCTGCAGTGCTGCCCACCAACATGAGTGTTTGCGTCAAGAAAGCCAAAGCAGATAGGCCTGCAGAGACCTTTCAAAAAACTACGTGTCTGTTCTTTTCATCCTCACGTTGGGAGCCCTGCAGGGAATCATTTCTGGGGCTGGGATTTCTTATCGCTTCATCCACCCTGGGGGGGCTCTGCTCCAGTACCTGCTGGTGCCCCTTGCCATTTCCCAGCTCGAGCTGCTCAGCTGCAGCTGGGAGCAGCAGGAGCCTGTTGTGCCATCCTTCCCTGTAATTTCCACTCCACCGCTGCTGGTACCGGGCAGCTGGGTGCACAGAGAGCGCTGCCACTCCCTGCTGTGGTCTCCTCGACGTTCAAGTACAGCTCGTACTGCTTTATGTCATCCCCTGCGCTGTTTGAGGTAATGTACAGTCATGGAAATTCAGAGCCAACTGAGAAACCAGTGTATCGGCAAAGTAACCCCTACGGGAAGAAGAAATTCACCTTAAAGTCCTGAGGTACTGGCGTAGTTTGGTGGTACTTGGGAGACTCAACCCTAAATGTAACAGAATGCTGTGCTCCTTTTGATTTTCTGAATATGTAATAATTAAGATGCAATTTTAAACGCAATAATGCGAGTCAGGTGATAGGCACTTTGAGCGATCTGCTGTGTGATTGTATGTTGTGTGGAGAATAACTTGTGATACTCTGTGTATATAAACGGGGCAGGTGAAGGGGGCTTAGCTGGGACAAGGGGCTGTCGATGGGCGTGACCGAGGCACGGATGCGGATTTCTGACCGGGTTACAGCAGGGGTCTGATTTGACATCTCAGATCGCTGATTATTGGCTTTGTGGCACGACAGTCAGAGTCGCTGGGACTTGGCTAAGAGCAAACAAATACGATTAGTGAGCTAGATTTTCTGGCCATGTGTGTAAATGTTTGATTTGGCACCCCACACTACGGAAGTGGGATGAACCCATTGCCGTTCCCGGGGGCAAGATAAGAACCCCCTCATTTCATTACTTTCATCATTATAATTTGGGGCTAAAATATTAGGCCTTAGATTTTTCTCCTGCTCAGAATCAAAATTGTACAATTCTATAGAAGAACACTGTTCTCCAGTTCCACGCAACGGGGGCTTGTAATACAAGACCTGGATATCAGAGTTTTGGGCAGTAACAGGGCTGTCACTTTGAAGAGCACAGAGAGGGATGGGAGCTTTCAGTAATTAAATACAGTCCTCTCGGTACATTCGCAACAGAGTCAGTGACTTCTTCCCCTCTCCCCCCTTTATAAGGAAGCGTTATAAATTCCAATCCACAGGCAGTAAACTTTGGTCTTAATTAGTTTTCTTCTTTCATATCTTAAAATAATTTGCTTGCAATCTTAGGTAAGCAGTTTTTCTCTGCTTCATGATGTTTTTATGCCTGTTTTCCTTCATTTAAATTGTGTCCTTGTTGTACAGTAATGAGAAGTGACTGCATATATTACGGGTGTGCAAGTTTCCCCTCTGCTTCCTCTACCCCTACCGAGTTGCCTTACAAAAAGCGATTAAAATTCAACACTGAACCGTGCGTGCTGACATTCTGGTTTTGAATTGCAGCTCACCGCTGTAGATGCGGACGAGGGACCCAATGGACAGATAGTATATGAAATTTTGGCTGGGGATCAGGGAGACTTCATCATCAATGACCGAACAGGCCTTATCACCATTGCTCCAGGAGTTGTATTGTCAGTGGGGCGATCCTATGCTCTCACTGTCAAAGCATCCGATAGCGCTCCTCCTGCTCAGAGAAGGTAATTCATCTTATAATGACACTAATTTTTTAATCAGCGCTTAGCAGCATGTAAGAAGTGTGGCGCTCCCTTATGTCTACTTTGCAATGTGCTCTATTTGGTGTAAGGATCACGTTTTGGAAAAGCAACAAGTTTAGAACTCTTTCACTTTTTGTTCCTTATTTATGTTTTTCCTTACAGTCCGCAGTTTTCGTTATTTCATTTGCTGTAATGCTTTATCTTTTAAACGTTCAGATGTTGTGCTGTCGTGCATGCCCATTTGCTAAGAGAAATTGAAGGGATGTAAGGAAGGAAGCAAGTGAGAAGGCAGATGCTTTTTGTTCAGAACGCAGCTGGCTGTGATGCAGATCAGAAATATTCTGGTGGTGGAGCTGGAGACCTTCTCTCCAGGTGTAGGGTGTGCAGGGTCATCCAGACCTGGCAGGCTGGGGACATACTTGACAAGCTGTGCTCCCACTAACACCTAAATTCTCACCAGCAGAAATACTTCTGTTCTCCACCAGCTGATAGAGAAGAGCAGCCTGCAAATTCAGTATGATTAGAACAGGGTGCGCTCACGTTCAGAAAAACTCAAACAAAGGTATCGAGTCCCACTTACCTGCTTCTTTTGTGTTCTGTATGTGGCAATTGTGCACAAATGTCCTTTCATGAAGGTGTGGAGGGGTCCATGTAAAGTGGTTCTCATGTTCTGGGCCTGGTACTCGTAATGTGACAACCTCATCGTCCGAAGAGGATGACAGAGGAACAATAGTGTCCAGCATTCAAATCTCCCACAGCATTTTCTCTTTTCCTCAAACGGGGAATGTAAGAAGGAAACACAGCGCAAAAGTGGAATTTTACGCATTGACTGGACCTGCTGCTTCTGTCACGTCTCCAAGAGAGCAGCTCATACTCTTGAGCATATATATTGTAAATACATTTTCCAGTCACTGAAGTATTCAAATTGTTCATAAAACTGATTATCTGGTAACACAGTCTTCTCGTTGAATGTTCTTCTCCTTTCCCTCTTGCTTGCTTTATTGATAAACCCCCCTCTTAGGGTAGCTGCCTAGTAAGCTGTTAGTAGGGCTGAGGAGGAGATGGGGGACTGTTACGCACACGCTTTTGTGTGGTACTAGCGTAGTATTAAAATGAAGGACAGAAATCAATAACGCCACTTCAGAGAGCTTCGGAATCCTGCAGTGTGGCCCCAGCAACGGTAGCCTCTACAATACAGCATTGATTGCTATCAGCTCCTTTTATGTTTGAGAAATCTTTACATTGTCTAAAAATACATACTTGTATGTTGGGAGCTTCCTTCTCTGAAAGTGTCTAAATGTCTTTATCGTAGTAATTTTCGAAAGTGGAACAGCTCTCGTTTCTGTCGTGTCCAAAAAGCACTCCATCTAGGCAATATTCCTGTGACCGAGGTGGGTGGCCCAGGGGCCAGCCTGGCCGTGACCTGAGCTGTATTTGGGGCCCAGAGCTGTTTATTTCTGTCTGTGAAGGTTAAAAAATCAGGGGGAAGGCCAGTGGAGCTTCAGCAAGGTGCCCTGCAGAAAGAAGGTGGACAAACCTTACTGTATGGTGAGGGGCGTTAGGGTAAAAAGGTTTCGCTGCTGTCCTGACGTTCTTTCTGAGGCTGGAAAACCAGAAATGAGCTGGTGGTGCTTGAAGTTGCTTTACACAGAGGAAAGCCGGGGAGAGCTCGTGTGAGCTACAGCTCTGAGGCCTTTAAAACTGTCCTTTTGCATCTCCTTCGCTCCTTCCCTCTCGCTGGGAGGTGGTTAGCGTCTCGCAGTTGGGGTTGGATGAACTTCTTGCTCTTTCTAATGCGAAGTTGTCCCGTTGTGTGAGGTGGTTCACGTTGCCTTGGTGGAGGTGGTAACCAGGATTGGAAACTTCTAGGCATGGGCCAGGTCCAGCCAGCTGTTACCTATCTGTGCAGGCAGGAAGGTCTGTGCCCTGTAAAATAAAGAAAGGAAGGATTTTCATGTCACTTTAAATATTTAGTGTTTTTTCTCAAATCTGGGTTCAGCTGGGCTAACTGTAGTGATGTGTAAGCTGGCTGGGTTTCAGTTATCCCCTTGCTTGTGCATGAAGCAAGAGCAAAGTACTGAACCAGGCGCAGGAGCTGGGGCTCCGGTAGCCTTTGTGAGCACAGATTTAAATTGAAATGCATTCTGTGTCGCTGTTCTGCTTAGGATGACACATTAAATTCTTGGCGGGTGACTGTGTGTAAAACGAGGTATTTTGTAGAGTGTTATTAAAGTTTCTATCTATAGCAAGCATCGTTAATGTAACTTATTGAGGTGTACTTAAGTACGCTTATGTACTTTAAGGGTATTTAAGTTTCTACAAAGTATAGAAGTTTAAAGATGATGTTCAGCTTTTTAGAACTGAAGTTACAGTTAGGTATATAGTGATTAGCATTTCTATTATTGAAAAAATGAGAAGAACATTTGTAAAATCAGTTTCACTTCAGATCTTAGCCTTTTCACCATTGACCTCAGATTCCTGTACAGTGGAAGCATGTCACTCAGCGATAACAGTGACCGGCCAGATCCGAGTCTGATCTAGAAAATACCTGATCGTGAGATGATTGTTCCACATAGTGGAAAAGTACGCTTCCTCTTTGGCTTGCGTATGCAGAGATTGCTTGCCAAATAAATGCTGGTCCACATGTATATAAAGATATACGTTAAACATTTTACAGTATAGTTGTACGTGGAAAGCATCCAGGATTAAAGCAGAGACAGGGACGCAATCTCAGTGCCTTGTTGACCATACCTCCCTTGCATTACCATTCCATACTGGGAATGCAAGTATTCCATGCCGTATTTCCATGCTTGTGTGAGTTTGTGAGTGCTCTTCGGTTCTGGAGCTGCGTTCTGTCCACAGCATATTCACCTGTCCCTGCAGCATTAAAACACCAGCTGCAGATGCTGCAAGGCTCAGCTCTGTCTCCTTTCCTTTCCCTTCCCATGCCAAAGGAGATTTTGCCAGCCACTTAAGTGGGCTGTTTGTGAAACACACAAAATGAATGGGTTAAAATTGCAAAGTACGAATAAAAAATGGATTGGAAATGTGTAAACAGTAGCCGTTATAATATTACAGTGCTTTTAATTTGCAGACTACTAGTTTCTGTTTTGTGGTCTTAAAGATTTGAAGAAAATTAGCTTACTGTTGTGGTGAGCAGAAGCCTCTGTTTTTTTAATAGCTTGATAGGCGATAAATCAGCTTGGGTATTACTGAGATGTAGTAGGATCAGGAAAAAAAAAGATACAGAAAATAAATATTTTATATAAATAATAAATATTAAATATTTATCAGTGGAAGGAAAATGCACACTAAACTGCAACTCTTTGGATGTGTATACCATTCACAGACAGCAGCTGTCCCAAGAAAATAAGCAGCCTTGGTGCTCAAGTGGTATTTTGTCTGCTAGTTCATTTTATCTGTTGTTGTGTATTTGGGGATGGTTTTTTTTTTTTTTTTTTTTTTACTCCAACCATGTAAGTGTGGAACACCAGTTCAGAAAGATTGGGGGATAGGAGGGAGTATTTTAAAATAGACAAGAATATAGGAAGCTGGCTGTAGTTTGTAAGGAGGTGATCTACACTGAATGATTGCCTTCACCTGTAATTGTCCATCTTCCCCTGAGTATGGTTGTTTTGTTTATACTGATTGAGTCAGTAATCTGCAAATCCAGCTTCTTAAACGCCCAAGGATCTGACAGATGGGAAGGCTCTGTCATTCACTGCTGCACTTCAGTGCCAGTTATGCACTTGTTTAAAGAAAATAAGGTGAGAGCTCATAGGCCCCAAATACATGGGTTGACATAAAGACAGGGAGGTCACTTACCAGTTAATGTCACAGGCAAAACAGGCTCCGCCTGGGGAAAATTAATTAAACTTACTGCCTTTTAAAATGGGCTTAGATGCTGAGAAATAAAGATAAAAACTAAAACAACTTCCACCAACTCTACCCACCCTTCCCAGGCCCAACCTCCCTGCTCGGTTGGGCACTCCCCTGCCCGCGGGCGGCGCAGGGGGTGAGGAACAGGCGCTGCCAGAACCGGCTGGAACCGGCTGTTCCCGCCCCGGGGCCGCCCGTGCCCGCCCTGGGGCCGGCTGTTCCCGCCCTCTCTCGGCAGGGAGCCCTCAGCCCCGCTGGGCGCGACAGAGGCGGCCGAGGGTCGGGGTTTGTCTGGAGAGGGGCGTCGGTGGTTCGTGTGGCGTTCTGTCATGGCGCTGCCGCCACGGCCTGCCCGGCTGCGATCAGTGGCGCGGAGTTATGGAGCCTGCAGGTTTTCTAACACAGTAAGCTTTGTAACACAGCGCTGGCTGTGCGTGGTCAGAATCCCGGCCTCCTCCCCCACCAAAAAATAGTGACAAATCCCTTCGTCATAAAGCAGTTTCTTTGCCACAGCCCTGAAGCCTGAGCTTTACCAGCTTTGTCAAAGGGCTTGTGTGGAGGCAATCCGCACCTGCAGCATTTCGTTCTGGGGCAGGGGTGGTGTTTTAAAGTACAGGAGAGAAGGCAGGCCGGATACCTGAGCAAAGATGCAAGAGAAAGGTCCCTTAAAGGCAGATTTTAAATCTCTCTTTCAGCTTCAGGGAGGCTTTTGGTTCCCGTTCTCATTTTGGAGCAGCTGAATAGCAGCTGTGTCTGCAGCCTGGTCTTGGCGGGGTCTGTGGTGGGTGTCTGTTCCCAGAGGAGCCTTCTGTGGTTTGTAGCATGTTCGGGTTAGGGGTTGGGGGTGCAGTTGAAGGGTTTGCAAGGTTTCCTCGGTGGGTTTTGTAGTCTCCTGTGTTGCCGCGGCTCGCTGGTCTGAAGTGGGCTTGGGTTGCTTTGCGTGAACCGTGGTATTGATGCAGCCTGTTAGAGTTGTGTACATCGGTCATCTCCCAGCGTTATCCTCTCCCTCAACATTCTCTGTTCCCTCTCTTCCAAAGAAAGGTAGCAAACCGAATGGCAGCAGGGATGCTCCGGGGGTGGATGTTGTGCGCGGCGGGAGCGCTCACTATCTCAGAATTTGTCCTATTCTTCTGGAGGACATGGTATCACCAGGGGATTATGAGTCTCTTTATATGTGGAGTGTGCACTGATACCTTTGTTTTCCAAGGAACTCTTGGGCTACTTTTAAAGAAATTATTTAGCTTTCCTTCTGTTAACGCGGCAGCCTGATTTATTTTTGAGGCAGAATGAAAAATATGTCCTGAAGTGTTTAAAGGAGCAAAGGGAGGTTGTTAGAGCTAGAGAACACACAGTATATAAAATAGACATTGTTGCTTGCCTTGCTGTTGATTTATTGATTTTGACTGGCTTTGACTTTTCTTCTTCCCTTGTGTTGCAGGAGCTCTATTACTACTGTTTACATTGAAGTCCTTCCGCCCAACAACCAGAGCCCTCCTCGCTTTCCCCAGCTGATGTACAGCCTTGAAGTCAGCGAGGCCATGAGAATTGGAGCCGTTTTGTTAAACCTGCAGGTACAGATGCTTCCCTGTAAGCCTTTACCATGTTCCTTCTGTTTGTGCCCATGCCGTGCAGAACCCAGTCCTTGCATACACGGGAAAAGGGCAGTTTATAGGGATTTAAAATTACTTAATCGTGATACATAGATCGTTTTACATGGATCATATAGGAGAAGTGCTTACTTGGATATTTCTGTAACTTTTTTTTGGTGTTTAATATGCTAAAAGACACTGTAGGTTGCACATAGGACTGAAGTATGTGAGAAAACGATTCCATGAATGGCTCAAAACTCGAAAGGCCTGTAATTTCTTTTGTCAAAATCTATATATATATATAAATCTGCCAGAAAATCAGAGGAGCTTAGGACCTTCTACACCTAATTCACATGGAATTTCAGCAAAAATGTTGGCACTTTAGCCCCTGATTTTTGAAAAGCATCTGAAGGTATTTCCTCCCCTTGGTGTATGTAACAGCTGCTGTTAACGGGCAAAAAGCAGAGATCCCTGGGCGAACTGACCACCCAGCACGGCTCCGCGAGTGGAAGCGGTGAAAAGCGCCTTACTCCAGTATTGCTCATAAATAATACTGCACTGGCGTAGTTTGCGGAGCCAGGTTGCTTCTCTGCGTGCTGCTGTATGGTTAATTTATCAGCTTTCTCCTAGCTTATTTACTGTTCCCTAAGCTTTTGCTGCATTGCATTCTGTCCACGCGTTTTGAAAGCCAGCTGTGAAAAATAGGTAGATAAATTACAGCTTGGGAGGGAATCAGGAGCTTAATAATATTATGAAATAATTATTGCCTCAATCTAAAGCGATAAACTCAGTACAGCAGGCCCTCCTGAGCGTGATTCCTGTAAACATAGGATTATTCAGACTTCATGTAAAGCCATTCAGCGGAAGAAGCCTGGAGATACCTGAGCTAAACAGAAACCATCGAGAGTAGCAGCCTTACCTGCTTTAAGTCGGTGTAGCTCCGTTGAAGTCTGTTGAACCCGGTGCAATTGGGTCAGTTCATATCAGCTCAGCTGTGTGGCTCCGTGTGTTTTGCACATTCAGTAAATGCACAGGAAAAAAAACATAATCCAAACCAAAGTGTGTGAAATAAATGAGCTCTAATTGAGTCACTGATGCAGGTGAATGGGTAATTTACTATTAAAATCGTGTGCTGATGGAAGATGAAGATTCTTATGGATGGTTAGACTGATCTAGTCCCCTGCGCTGAGGGAGGATGAGTCGTTGAGCTCAGTGCTGAAAATGAACTTCTGGCCTGTCTCTAACGCCTGCGGTGAGGGCGGGACTGAAGAGCCACGCTGTTTGGAAACCCCAAAGAGTAACGGGAGCCAGGTGCATGCTGTGAAACAGAAACACTTCTATTTACCTGGCAGGTGCTGGAATATATCGCTGAAGGCCTTGGGTCGTCTTTGGAGGTGGAAAAACCGTTAGCAGGTTTTAATATTTAAGGCTCAAACGCAATTTAAATGTGGTTAGAAAGTGAACCTTTCTGGAATAGTCTGTGTGCTGGAATAGTCTGTGTGCTTTAACGTTTCACTGAACCCCAAGTGTTTGACCTAGATTTGGTTCTCCTTGTCGCGTGCTCCTTGGTAAGGTCTGCCTGGGAGAGACAGCCTGTGCCGGGAAGGTGCCACGTGGCCGCTGCCAGCCGCTCTCCTAGCCAGGATGCTGGCACGCGTCTTGGTGATAGAGCAGCGGGTGATCTCTCGCTGCGTGCCCAAGATCCCCAGAAATGACAGGTTCCTGTGTTTGGGAAAGAGTGAAATGCAGGTTAGTGTGAAGAGCTTTGGAAACAGACAGAAAATGTTGTCTTCTACTTATTGTTACTGCAATAGAGATTTATTTTATATTGCTAATATGCTATGCGTGGCTTGAATTCAGCTAGGCAATTTCTGTTTATGAACAATACTTAATGTTAAATCACGAATATGCCTCGCGTCGTCTCTTGGGGATTAGTCAAAGCCTGCATCTCTTGTAGGGGTGGTGGTCCCGGACCTGAAATGCAGATGCAAAATATCTTTAAAGTGCAAGTTCAGCTTCCTCATTCGACATTAATACCCCCAGCTACTTTAAAGGACTTATATTGTTTGGGATATATTTCAGTCTTCATCTTTTTTTATTCCTTGTGTGAAACTGGCCAGGACATTTTAAACATTCATAAACTTGAGTATTTAAGCTTGTGCTGTCTTTTCCAGGCAAACAGAAGGTTACCAGTTAGTCGTCTTGGTTTTTTTGTGGAATTTTAAATCCAGGTTAAGGCATTGCCTGTGTTCTGTAGGTAATATGGAATATTGCCAGACCTTAAATATTTAACAGGTGTTTTCATGTGCAGATTTTCACAGTGACTTTTTCTTTACTCTGTAGTCTTATCAATACGTTAAAGGGGTTGGTTTGGACTTAAGGTGTGGTTTGGTTGGTGCGGGAGGGTTAAGAGGTTATGCTTTTGTGACTGTCCCTTAATAATAATTTGTTAGTGTTGCATACGGCAGGAGGGTTACGAAAACTGGGAGAGAGTGAGCAAGTTGTTCTAAATATTCCCAAGTTAGCAAATCTGAAGATCTGCAAAACATCAGTGTCAATAACAATGCAAATGTAGCTCTTTTAAATTTGCCTATTAGACTTTTAAATGCACGTTCTAAAAATAAAATTTACTTTCTCCTTTTCCATTAAAATTTTTCATGCAGATGATGGAAAATTTGTTGGGTTTTTTTTTTTTTTCTTATACCATTATTTATTTTCAACGTACCCGGTGGATTGTGACTGGTGTTTTAATTAACAACATTTGAGATTAAGTAATGCAATATTAAATGATCTCCACAGTATTAATTTGTAAACAAACCTCAGAGTTTATTGCATGCCTGGGAGGCATTTATTGCTTCGTGTTCTGCCAGCCATTATTAATTAAAATATGCACAGAGCGTAATTTTTCTGGGAGTCTGCAAAACAAATAGGACCATTATCACGGACCGGTTATGTGCTGAACAAGGAAGCAATGTGAAATCATTGTGCACAATTTATGAAGTCACCGTATACAGTTGATCTGGAAAGCAGTAGGTGTAGGTTGCTCTTTTCTCACGTGCAAGTGTTCAGTCTCCTTCTCGTGTACGTAATAACTTGCTGTTCTTTAGTTTTAAAGAAAACAGAAGTTTTTTAAACAATGATAAAGTTTTCCCCCTGTTTATTTAAGTATGTTAATTGAAAGGTACATTTTCTTGGCCATAAGGAGAAAATGAAATGAACTATAACCAGTCTTTGATGTTCTGTCTTTTTGAAAGTCTCCTGATTTGTTAGGAATGAGTGTAGACCATAAGCAAACCTCTGAGATACCCTTCCATGTGAAGTGAGGACAGGATCCTCTGTAGGTGAGGTGTAAAGAGTACAAAGGACCACTAAAGATAGAAGCAACAGTGTGATTCTGGTGATTTAGGACCTGTGATAGTCCTCAGAGATGCCAGCTAGTCAGATGTTCTGCATCCAGTATTTGCATAGTTTCATATTCTTGGCTAACAATTTTTCACTTGTCTTTACTTGACCGTTCGTATTTCCAGCACAAGATCTGAATTTCACTCCCACCCTCTACTGTGCTGGTTCCTCCTGTCACTCGGTGCCATCCTGGATTGTGTAAACAAATTTTCTGTTCTGTCACTGATGTTGTTCATGAAATATTGGTCAATACTGGAACAAATATACACACCTCTGCAAAATGTAGTTGATACTAAATGCTGTCTGCTGCTGTCTGACCTTATTTTTATGACCAATTTTATTCTTGCTTAATCCCGTCTTCCATTTGGAGACCGTGTTGTCTGGACTTGTTTGTGAAAATGTCACAGAAGGCAGCGTGAAAAGCCTTACCACGGCTAAGCTGCGTTATTACATCCGCTGCTTTTTCCCTGTTTACAAGAACTGTTGTCCTGTTGGAAAAGAAGATTAGATTGCTTTGACAGACTTTGTTCTTGAGAAATTTAGCTTTGTGTTATCCATCTCCATATTGTCATCGCAGGTAGTTACAGATAATTTGATTATTGGTGGTTTTCTGGGAATTGAGCTCTACCTGTCTGGGCTGTGATGTCCTGGCTCGTTCCCCTGTGAAAGATGTACCTTGTGTTTGCCCTTCAGCACGTTTGTCCTCTGTGAGTTTTCAAAGAAAACTGCTAATGGCTTTGAGATTGCTTCAGCCTGTGTTTTTATACACTAGGATGAATTTCATCAGGCTTTAATTTCAGCAGATGATTTAAAGATGCTCGATTTATGTACATATTCTCTGCCTTATTCTTCCCCTATTCTCATCTAGATTTTACCCCTTTGTTGCCACAGTTAATTTTGTTAGCTGCTCGATTGCAGCTGAAACACAAGAAGTGTTAGCTCTCTGACCTTCTCAACATCATCCTCTCTGCTTTTGTATCCTGGCAGGGTACCGCGCTCCAAGTTTCCTCTGTAATTCAACTATTTCTTTGTTATCCTTTGTACTCTTTTCTGTTCCTCTTACGCTTTTGCCTCGACTTTTTCTTTTTCCCCATATAGTTGTGTTTGCTTTTTCTTTATACTGGTCCCAGTCATCTGATTTAGCCACTATTTTCCATGCTTCCTTTGGTTAAGGCAAGTTGGTCTCTTACCACGTTCCCTGTTCTGCCTGCACGCTGGAATGGTTTACACTTCTGTTCTTTGGGGCAGAGGGGGTGTTATTTTTTAATTTATTTTCTTTTTTTTTTTGTCATAATTTCTTTTTAGATGGTCAGCCCAAAGATGCACAGTTCTTGACTGGGGCCTACAGGAAATGCTTATGGAGAATAGATAAGAAAAATTATGATTGTTGAAAGACGGGAGAAACAGAAATACCCTCTCCTTATCTTCAGTCACTTCAGATTTTGAATGCTAAATAGTTGTCACTGTGAGACAGCTCAGTAGACAGTATTTTCTCTGAAAAGCACCTGATAGTCTTTTTGGGGAAGAGGTGCGTGTCTGCTTGACAAAAAGAGGAACAATTGCGTGGCCATTTTAGGAGACAGATTAGCCAAAGCTTAACTTCAGAGGTAGTTGACTCAAATTTGTCATCTAGTAGGTGCAATATACTTGTTTTGGTGCTGGTAATAGTCATTCTTGAGGGCCTCATCCTAATCTTCATATCCCCCCCAAAACTAAATTATGGAGAAGGGTGGGTGCTGCAGTGTCTACACTGCCTAATGCAGCATCAGCAAAAGGATTGGGATTCTGGTAAACTAACAGAAAGCAGACTCTGGATAAGAAGTGGAAATAAAGAATAGAAACAAAGGAAACAACACGTTCGGTCTAATCGGTCTGTGCTGCAGGAAAATAAGTTGCTGAATAAAGCCTGAATTTGGTACTTGTGCTGCTGTGTGTTTATGTGTAGTAGTCGTTTGAAAGTCTGCGTTCAGGATATTGTCCTTTCTGTAGGCTAACAATTCTGATGTGCTACAGCTTTATTTCAAGTAGCCTGTCTGTAATTAACCACTGTTGCCTGAGAAATGGAGAGATTAGCGTCATTGCTCTAGATAACTGTAACTTCAGGGGTTAATTTTCCCGTTTCTAGGTTGAAAGAAAGAAGAGAAAGCTTAGTAACTGACTTCATTTTATCTTCTTTTTTTTCCTAAAGGCTTTTGATAGAGAGGGTGACCCTATAAGATACCTCATTCAGAATGGAGATCCTCAACAAGTTTTTAATCTCTCTCAAAGGTAAGTGGAAAGCCCTTGGAAAATAGACTTTTCAGTCAAGTGCATGTGTGGACTGAGAGCAAAAGAAGAGACTTGGAATCAGACGTATTCAGCTCTTCCTTAGACTGTCTCTTAGATGGTAATGAGAGCTTTGGGAATGGTGCTGCGCTCTGGAATTTTTCACAGAGGGCTGTTTGTTTGTTTTAAACGCTTTAGTAGGTAGAACTCACTGAGGTGGAAACATTCTATTTAAAAGAGTGACCAGGGATTAATTAAAAACCTTATACTTGTCAGCTCTTGAATAATGACAGGGACAATTTTTGCAGTAGTTACCTGCCTTCAAACATTTTAGTCTGTCGTGGAAAGTCTTTTGAGCATTGTTCTAAAATCTCTTTTCCTTTAATTGAATACCAACTTAAATAGAGCTAGGAAGAGAGGGTTCATTGTGAAATTATAAGCACCATTTTCTTTGCAGGAAAAAGGGAGGGTGGTGAGCTGACTTCTCATGGTAGATGATGGGACAAAAGTAACCTGGGTTTTATTTGTTCTTCGTGCAGGTATAATTGCAAAAAAATGATTCTAGTTCAGTGCGAGGGAGAGATTGTCCCGAAACAGTCTGTGTGTTCTGAGTAAGCTCTGGGTTACTTGCTGGGATAAATCTCCCCTATACGGAGAATCAAATCACTTCTGAAACAATGTGAAAAAAGCCTTGAAGATCCCAAGAGATGCTGATGCTGTTATCCACCAAGATTGGTGGGCCCTCAGGCAAGGAAAGGGACAACTTAGAGGGAGGAGACTGTTTTGTTGAGGTGGCAAGAGCAGGAGCTGTTGGGCTGCTGTGGTTTTTTTTCATTGCTTAAGGCTGGAGTTCCCGGTGCAAATCAGGGAAGGTGTGTGGTTCATCAGCTCGAAGGGAGGGTTAGGAGTTGCAGCTCTGGCACAGCACAGATTTGTAGGGTTTTCTGCACGAGCGATGCTAGCAACCCTCCCCTTGATATGCCAAAACGTGGTCTGACCTACTCTGAGACCTTTAGAACTTGAATAATGAGAAGTATGTCTGGCTACACGGGAGGTGCTCCGAAGGGAGGTTACTCAGTGGGTAGTTGTTTTGTATAGTTTGTGCCAGAGAGACTTAAAAAATGTGTGCTGACTTCTGGCTGCCAGACCCGTGGCGTGAAGGTGTTCGAGAAGTCAGGTCCTAGGCAGCTCCCGTATTGTTCAGCTTTGGATGTGAACAGCGTGGCGATACCCAGAAGTCAGGCTGTTAAAGGTGACATGTGAATTTACAGCTGTGAATTCCACCTGAAAACAAACCTGAAATCTCCAGTGAGCTCTCCGAAGGCTGCAGGCACAGCACACTGCTCTGTGTCCGCGGGCAGCGTGGTAGCGGTTGCAGGTGTCACCTCCCAGGTCCTGTCGGGGTGGCTGCAGTCCTCCTCCATCCCACCCGGCCTCCAGAGCCCCCCACGCGCAGCCTGATGCCCCCAACACACACCCTCCAGCCTGGCACCCACCCCATGCGTGTCTCAGCATCACGACACATCCAGGGATTCAGCACAGGCTCAGGCACGCGTTTGCCTTTTTGATCTGTTGCCTCTTGGTGAAAAGGAGAGCTCTTTGAAGTGTTCTCTCCGTCCTGCTCTCCTTGCATCTGTTTTCTTGGAAATTGTTTGCGCAAAGTTTTCTTCAGCCTTTTGCACGTTTTTTCCAGGTGCTGAAGTGTCTTGAAAGGAGATTAAAGCAGGATTAATATTAAACAAAGGATATAGTTAACGTGAGTGGCATATTAAGGCTAAGGGAATTTATCTCTAAGCTACATAAATACATTTTTAAATACTTTAAGGCCAAGGCAGAGACCAGGAACATGATTCTCTTTCTTCCTCTTTCTCATCTGGGTGGTTTTGTTGCATCCCGGAGCATGTCGGTTAATCCCCGTGTAATTCCCTAGCTGATGGCGCACGCGCTGGATGTTACCAGTTTGTACATCTACCTGCGAGATCTCTTCTCTTTTCGGGCTGGCAGTGGTGAGCCGCTTTTGTTCCTTGCGCTTTGGCAGAACAACCTGAATGCCATCTGTAGGAATTCGGTACCTCCTTGTGTTCCCCAGGGCGAGCTGGGGCGTTAAATGAACGCGCGTTGAGTAAAACACGGGAGGTTTTATACATGAGCCTGTCTCTTGAATGACGTTCACCTGTTGAAATGGAGACTGTAGATTGCAATTGTTCAGGTGGCAGGAAGGAGGAGTTTAAAAAGGTATAAATTATCAAAACTTTAGTTTAAAAGTTAAATGATCTTTAGTAATCTAACAATAATATTAATTGAGCTCAGCTGAATGTTCCTTAGCAGGAGTCCGTACGTGAGACTGGGAGCAAAAATGAGATGCACGGTGTTATTAATTTGTCGCACACTAATTACAGGGTAGGTTACTGGAAAGCCCACCGCTTTTACATCCGTTGCCTTCTTGTGGGCCATGTGTATATGCAAAGCTAAAAATTTCCTGGTGACCTAATTAAAGTGTTAATAGTCTAATCAAACGATTATTAGTAGTTCAGTTACGACAGCAATGCAGATAGCTAAGATTGCAAATATATGTATGCTTTAGTGTGTGTGTGTATGTAAATAAAATAAGTATAGTGTCATTTATTTCATGGATATATGTAATTTCAACGTTTATCTATGTATGCATACGCATGTATTTTAATGATACATAGCTATGTGTATTTATATCTAGCTGTATATCATTATAGCTATATAGAGAGCTACATATTTTTAGATTACTATATATGACTATATAAAAAAACATATATAAATATATAGACAAACTTTCTAAGCTCTGGTGTCACGCTTTACCCTTCCACTTTCCCTTTGGGGCCCTCAGGGCAATAATTTCCTCTGGAGCAGGGATCTATGCTGAGTCTTCAGCATCCCAAGTCCTGCCCTGGGAGGAAGAGTATGACGCTGATGGCTTTGTTCTCCTCTCTCTAGGACCCATTTTGAGTCATTTTTATATTTGTTAACGCGCTCTGTGCCATGCTTTTTTTCCCCCCATCTGAGTGCGAGTCCATCTTGCATCTGGATTTGCTGCATGTGCTGTGTTTTAAGTGGGTGGATACTTGTTTATTGTTCTCGTTGTGACCCCAGGCTGGTTTTGGGCAGCTCCCAAGGCTGTATTTCTTTATCAGTAGCAGGCTACCGGTGGGGAGTCTGTAGCCCAGGGACTCCGGTGTCATCGTGTGCCTGAGCTGTTCAGAAAAAACTAAAACAGTATTGGTATTGTGTGTCTGCTCATTAGGTAATTACTGTTTAAAGCTAAAACCAACCTCTGAGCAAGGCAAGGCAGGTCCATGCAAAGAAGCATGACAGAACCTCAGGCTCCGTTGTAGCTTGGCGCAAGGCCTATGGCTTGGGACAAGACATGTCGGCTCCATATTTACTGGGTTGCAAAGCTATACACGGTCTTTGCGTGTCCTGCTGGTTCTTACCAACCTCCAGATGAGAATTCTAGGTACAGTGAAGCCGCTTGCTTTTCCTTTGTGGAGGAAGGAAACGTGGCACGTGCCTGTGTTTTAGTTGGATAGCAATGAGGCAGATTGAATGAAACATCTCCTGAAATACTCTTTTCGATGATTACTGAGCTTAGATATTATTTTACCTACCAGCCTTTCAATCCTGGGGAGAATTATTCTCCCACTCACTGTTTCCACCTATTTCTGTAGCAGTTATTTGAAGAAACTGCTTGCAGTATCAGCTTGCCCGTAACTGTTGGTACTTGTCTCTGCTGAAAACAGTGTTGGAAAAAGTCTTGGCCTGGATCAAGTGTGGTGAGGTCTTCTCTGAGAGTAAGAACTTACAACAGAAACCCTGCAGAAATTTATGGTCTAGGGAAAAACCATCATTAGGTACAGAACATAAACATCCAAGCATTCTGGAGAAGTACAGCTGGTGGGACCTCATAGTTTGGTGGGACGCTTTGGTTTAATTTGGCTTTTTTGTTGTTGTTTTGGTAAAATCCCTTTCTCAACAAGTAGCTGTTCAAGCTCTAGGTAATGAACGTAAAATGTAGATTCAACCAGTAATATTTATAGCTGTCCCTGACAAGTGCGTGTCTCTGATATGTCGATTAAAAGAGGAGTAACACGTGGAAAGCACACCAGGATCCTGGCTTGTGTGGATTTTGCACTGCAAAATCATGTGGTGTCACACTTTTCTTAAAACGTTACAAGCCAACTGGGACACGTTTGGTGGGGTTGCACTGGAGAAGCTGCTTAGCCATGCAACGAGAGGATAAATGTCATCCTAGATCCATGTCTGTTGGTGCATATTTGTGAAATAGCCTGTGGATTGGGGGACTTTCAACAGACATCTCAGATTGTTACGTGCTTGACCACGTTCCAGTAGACACCAGAGTAGTGTGAATGGTTTGCAGAGCTTTAGCGCTCGCCGTGGAAGTGCCACTTGTGACGGTTACGCAGGATTTAACTTGCTCAGGCAGGATTGTCAGCTCAAAGGTGCGTTTCTGATGCTTCCTAATATAAAAGTAATGAGTCCACGGCAGGTTCTTGTCCCTCCGTTGCTACAGCACACCTCCAAGTGGGTTCCAGACTGCCTCGTGAGGGAATTAGATCATCCCGGAGACAAAATCAGAGTTTACTGCTGTGATCCTGTCAGGGCTGTTGGGACCCCTCTGTGATTAACAGACTGCTTGTGGTTCTCTCTCCTCATTTATTACAGCACGCGGCTTTCGAACCCGTGGGGGTCCTGTGTTCGGTGTAGGTCTGTCTTTTGTATAATCCTGCAGATCGCTAGGTTGTTATTTTGATCCTAAATTACACACGTGTCGAAGCGGAAAGCATTAGAAATTGGCTCGTCATTTTTAATAGCTTTTACCTACACAAAACATGCTTTTAGTTGTAATAAAGCCGAAAAGCTTATTAACTTGCTCAAAGGAAAACATCAGTGTAACGCAAAGTAGCGGAACAAAAGTGCTTGTAGATATCTTAAACCTGTTGTGATAACCGTTTATGTTTTTGTTTTATTACTAGTTCTGGACTGCTAGCCTTAGGAAAGCCCTTGGACAGAGAGAGCACCGACCGCTATATTCTGATTGTTACGGCCTCGGATGGCAGACCAGATGGGGTGAGTTGCCTGTGCAAGTTTAAGAAAATGAGCTGTTACGATACATAGTTAGGCACTTGAAGTAGTCTAATTGTGGTATCTTTTATATGGGTCTTGATCAAATACATCCGTAATCTGCAACAAGTTTGTCTCAAAAAGGTTTGCGTAGGTAAAAACAGCCTGTGTAAAACTGGGGTAATGCCATTTGATCTTAACAAAGTGACTTTGCTGCTGCTTCTGCCTCTTTGTTATTCTCCAACAAGAACCTATGCAGTCAAGGGTTTGCGTTATTCAGCTACGTGCATCTTCGTACTGTTTCTTCTCTGCATGATTAAATAACCAGCCTCCCTTCTTACCTTCTCCGGAAGATCAGTTATGTGGACAGATGTGTTATAGATTTGTGCTTTATCTAGGCAAATGCATTGGACTTTTTTCAGACTTGACAGATGAAAGCTCCAGGTTTTTTAAGCTCTCTGGAAAAGTGCCCATGCCACTTCTCTTAAAAAAATAAAACTTTTTTGTCAGGAGGTATTTCTAAGTCTTCTGTGTTTGCATTGATCAGGCATGCAGTGACCCCGCAATCCAGCAAACAAATTATTGCTCACATTTGTGTTTAGTGTAACAAAGTTGTGGGTTTCAATTTCCATAATAAAAAATGGAGGGCTATCTAAGGGTATGCATTTATTTGTCAAGCAGAGGCGATGGAATTAGGTTTTCTAAAAGTTTGCAGCAATCCCACTGTGGGGAATTCACCGCAGCTGGATTGTGCAAGGTACGTGGGAGTGCGGCAGTTCTGCTGTGGACTGGTGCCATGGAATAACAGCAGAGATGGAGGAGAAGTCTCCGAGTATCTGACCTGAAAATAACAGCGTATGTCAGGGCAGATGTAAATAATATATCCACGTTATTGAGGCTGTTCTAGGAGGCAGCGTGCAGCTTGGAGATTGAAACAGAGAAATCTCCGGCGGTTTGCTAAGGAGTCATCATGAAAGGAGTCTCTGTGGTTTGGACCCATCTTGCCCTATCTTCACCACAGAAGAAGAAAATCTTACGTATTATTTCTGTGGCATGCTCTTTTCCCTCTTTTAGCCTCTTCAGCTTATAAAATTTGCCATACTGCTCACTGTTCCCTCAGAAATGATATTTTTTTTTTCCCTGCAAAGTACTGAGAAAGTTTTAGATAAACTATAACAAAGCTTATACCTTTTCCATTAAAAATCTGGTTACAGGTGTCTTCAGTAATTCATCTTAATATTTGTAATTTTGTCACTTGTGAACTACTCTCCATTCTTGATAGCTACAAGTTCCATTGTTTTAATCTCTAATTTCCAGCTGTGAAATCTGAAGATCTAAATAAAAGACTTGTGTTCTGTTTCAGGCTCTTATGCTGCTGAAATAGTATCTGGGACATGGAAAGGCTACTGAAAATACATTTCCTCTTCCTTTTTACTAGAGATTTATACTCTCTGTCCTGGAATTTAACTGGCTATCTGATCCTTTCTAGCACTCAGAAAATAATAATTGCTTTTTTTATTAGATATCTCGTTAATCATGGCTTAACGTCCCAGTGCTTAACATAAAATAGTTGCGCATAAGGTGAGATAGGGCTTTTGAAGCTCAGCTGTGTAAAAACCACCAAGAACAAACTGTGGAGGCCTTCATTAGTATTACCTGTGAACTGCAGTGATGTGGGATGGACTACCTGTTGCAGCAGCAGCCCTCGATACTGCAGTCTGAGCAGTTCAGTAGCCAGGCTGAGCGGGCAGCAGCCGTGCTGGTGCAGGAGCGGACTGTCCTTTTATTCTCCCCGCGTCGCCTGGCCCGGTGAAAACAGGGCTAGTGGTTCCCGGAGGTGTGGTAATACAACTAAGAACAGTAGCTTTCTCAAAAGTAATTGCAAATCTCAAGGATTTTTTTAGTGGTGGTTTTTTTTTTGACTGCTTTTGCACCCGCAGCTCCCCATGACAGGACATGAAATGAGAGGGGTAGGAGTGGACTGGGCTTGCCAGTGTCACAGATGAGTCTCTCTAAGTCTCTCAGCTTTTATTTTACAAACAAATAGATGAAACGGGGCAGCTCAGCCCATTAAATCTCCGTGCCTTTTCCATGCCAGGAAACAGTGGGTTTGACTAATTTGCAAGGCTTCCTTGTGTTTTTGCACAATTTCTTTCATTTGCTGCAGTTTTGGACTTATTCTCTATTATTTGACAGGTTCCTCCTGGGTCAGAGACTCATTTAAAGTTGCTAGCTGGTGGCAAACTGTTCTAAGGACATGAATGCTTGTTTCAACAAGTCACTGAATTTTTTGTTTGGCTAGTTGATATCAGAAAGCAATTACATCTTTTTTAGGAAAAAAAAATTATTCCTACAATTACCAAACTGCTGCTCCCCAAACTAATTCACCTGCTGTTTTTATCAAGGTCTGCTGCTTTGAATAATTCTATTAGTGCCTGCAGAAAACCCATTATCTGATTGAAGAACGTGTTGCAGTTTCCCTAAAATCACAAAGTTAATGCCACAGGCAGGTGCAACTTAATTTAAACTACATGAATGGATTTTAGCTGGTAGTATATAAAAACTTATTTCCTTCCATCCAACAGCGGGCTGTTTGAAACTACCCATTAATGTCAAATATACTTAGAGTAAGCTTTTGTGTTCTATACACCTTTTTCTGTATTTGCTTGTTTCTTTAAAATTTGAAAGGAATTTAAAGGGAAAAGACTTTATTAGTCTAGTGGCAAGAAGGGTGTTGATTTTTTATTTTTTTTTAACTAGAACTTTCCTCTACAGTGACAACATGAAAAATTGGCATTTGTACATTTTTGCAGTTTTGTTTTATGAGCAACAGTCACAGGATCACAGGATAATTCAGGTTGCGTGGGATCTCAAGAGGTGATGCAGTTTGAGTCTGTTCCTCAAGCACGGTCAGCTATGGTTGCACTGGCAGTTTAACTGTGGAGCAGGTTATTTAAGTCATAGCCTTCAAGTATAAAGAAGCGTAAAAAGCCATATTCCTACCCTTACATAGTGGAAAAAATAGAACATTTTTATTGATGTTTCGTACTTACCTGAGAAAGTTCAGTCTGTAATTTCAGCCAGTGAATTTCCTTCAGAAATTCTGACGATGGCATTTCAATATCAGTAATATTTTTCGGCTAAATTCTGTTGTGAGCAAAGATTTTTAGCCATTATAACATAGATTTCTAAGGGGCATAACTTCAGCTCATTTAATTTTTAAATAATGGTGTCTAAAATACTGTATTTTAGATGGAATACTTCAGATGAAAAATGTTGCTGTGCTTTGAAATTGCTGAAGCCTTCAGAAAGAAATTTATCCCATGCGGTTGTCTGTCTCAAGATGATGACTCTCTTGTCTGTTCAGCATTGTTCTCATAAAACTGAGAATGTTTTCTGCTTAGAGATAAGTAAGGCTCGTTAAGTTAAGCCTGTGTTTCCGTGTCGAGTCAGGTCTCTGGAATCGGCTCACCTGAGGCAAACAGAAAGGATCAGAAAGATTCATCATCTTTCCTGCTTTTAACACTGGTCCAGTCCACACACTGGTTGCCATCTCCAGCCCTGACAGGGTGGTCTTCGGCCCAGGGAGACGTGCCAAAAGGGATGGATCTTTCTGCTTCTGGCATCTCCAGGAGTTTGGAGGTCAGCGCGTGGGGCAGCAGGACACTTCCCACGCGGGATGGGCACGCGCCTGCTTGGGGCTGCAGCCCAGCAGCAGCCTCCTGGGGAGCAGTGTTTCCTCTGGGTGCCAAACCATTACCCTTCCAAGCCCACAGGTTACTGGGTTTCCTGATGTTCCAGGGGCTGAAACTCTGCCCTCCGCAGCTGGGTGCCTGCCTGCTCCACTCTGCTGCAAACCCCGTGAGATACTGGATGAGTACACAGTATACCATGTGGTATCAGCCCTCCTTTTGATCCCCGGTGTTTTCTGGACAAAACTAACTCTTCCCCATCATCACCTATGAAGTCTGGACATATTTTTGTGTTTGATAAATCTGTGGTCCTGCACACCTTACATTTTTGGTGTTCTAATGGTATTTTTTTTTTCCTGCTCCTTTTTCTGTGTGATTAATAAAGGGTCTAAGAGACTTTTAGCAACGTTACTGTGACACTAAGTAACCAAGGTGTCTGTATTCTAAGCCCCGAGGCTTATTTAACTGCCTCATGTCGTGTGGTGACAGTCCTGACACCTGCTCACTTTTGAGGACTGCTTCTGCCATCAAAATTAAATGCCTTCACCGAGCGATACGGCTTTCCATTTAGCGGTGTGGCCTGGCTGACACTGTTTGCTCACTTTTGCATGCTGTATAATGCTCTTGGTTGTTTAAAATGCTCAACTATGTTTCCCAGCTTATTGTTGTTCTGATTTATAACCTGCAGCGCTAACAGGCTTGCGGTTTTTCTCTGACCTTGGAATAACGCGACCTACCACCCGTCGCTGTTGACAGTGTGACACAACAAACAATTAAGTGTGCATTAATTGAGTAGCCAGGAAAATATTTTTATTCCCTAGTAATGAGACTTAGCTGTAGATGGGCAGAAGAATACCGTGCAAATAAAAAGCTGTGTATTGAGCTCATTGTGGTGTGTTTGGATGGGATTTCAAGGCAAGAATTCATGTCTTTGCATTTCAGAGGGAGAAGTTAGGAATAAATACCCATGACTTTTGTTAGAAGAAAAAGCCGCCTGTGCTATTTATTTTGGGCTCGCATGAGTGTGTGTGTCTCCGTTCATTTATAGAGAGAAAATGGGAAGCTCCATTCTGTTGTCTTACTGCGGACTGTGCGATTTAAACAGAATTCAAACCTCCAAATACAAATGTCTAGGCCTGAAAATACTCACCCAGCACTTAAGAAATGTATTTCTTCCCAAGTCTTGGTGAAACAGAGCAGCGCAGTGCCTCGTTTACAAAGCCTTGGAAGTTAGTAAGTAGGTATTGTTAAAATTGTCAGTCATCCAGGGGGTCTTCTCAACCTCCCAGGCAGCTACAGCCTTCCACGACTGAAGGAGAACCGCAACATCGAGGTCCCTTGTCACGCTTTTTGTGGTACCCAGAAAATACCGACAGGGGCTCAGATTCTCTTCTGTGTCTCAGAAGACTCAATGTTTACTTAACCTTTTTTCCCACCCAGTAAAACAGGGTTTTTGCACTGGAGAAGGAAAGATCAGAGGTGAGCTAGCTCTGGGAGAGTTTCTCTGAAAGCCATGAGTCCAAGATCTTGCCTGTTAATCTCAGGCTGTGCCCATTTCTTCTGTGATGAACGCTTTATGAAAAAATTCTTCCAATTTTAGCATTGCAGAGCCCAAAACTGGCTTGGAACCATGTTTCCTGAGGAGGCAGAGGCACCATCAGGCAACCCTTAGAATGGCATCTGAGAGAGAACTGTTTGCTTGGTGTGGGCTGGCCCAGAGCAGCTGGGTGCCAAATGCAGGGATTGAATTGGCATTTTTGAAGACATTTTAAGTTGGTTGTTTTTTGTTTTTTTTTTTCTTCTGTGCTTTCTATATGTACCCAGCAATGGATTCCAAATGCCACTCTGCTGTCTGATGCGTGAAAGTGAGACACTGCAATGTTTAACCTTTAAGTGTGGCTAAAACGTTGATGGGTTTGCACTGTGCTCAGTACGGGAGCTTAAATCAGTGGGGTGTAGAACTTGGAAACTTGTAAAGCTTGGAAACTGTTCCTGGATGCAGTATGCAGAAGTGTGGTGTTCGTAGGTGGTCGTGGTGTCTCTCTGCCACAACAGTGCCCTCAGAAGGACCAACAGTTGAAAACCTTATGATCTAGCTAAATAATTGCCCTGGGCTATAAATGAAAATAGAATAAATCCCGTTGTATTCTTGCTCCTAGAGAAGGATGTGTCGGAGCGGGGCAGCCTGTTAGTCTGTCTATGTCCCGGGGGCCTTGCTGCACACTGCTGTGCTTTGCGTAGACACGGACACCGTGCCGTGTTCCTCCTTACTGTCTCGTTCTTGATCACACCGACGTCTCAAGAGAGCATTCATCCACTGAGGGAACCATACGCAGCCTTATTGCAGTGCGTTGTGTTTCAGCCTGTAAGTTAGACTTGGCTGTTTGTCATCTGAGAAGATCATTAATAATGTACAGCATCTGTCTCCCATGACACTTGAATTAATTACGTTCCTTAGAGCAAACAGGTAGCACTAGACCAAGGTAATTTAGAAGCAGAATTACTGCTTCAGTAGCGTACAGAGAATTAACCAATTACAGTAAATTTTTTTTGTACTCCTGTAAATATTGTCTGTATCTGCTCCACATCGGTTCCATTATCTATCAAGAGTACAGCGTGCACGCCTCCTTCAGTGCGTACTCCCTGAAGAGAGGTTTTGTGTACAAAAACGCTTGTATTGAAGAAGACTGCTACTTAGCTGACCTTTTTATACTCAAACAAGATTGCAAAAAAAAAAAAAAAATCGATGGAATCTGTTGGAGTTTTAATATTACCTTAATGCAGTCAATTTATTTTGATCTGTTGGTGCAGGGGGAAGGAATAGTTCTTAAATACATGAAAAGGAACAATATAAACAGATAAGTGATTTTGTGCTTCCTCCTCTGAAGAACACCTCCTCAAATTATTTTATTTTCAACAATACAAACTGTTAACTGAAGTGAAATGCTGCCTGCTTCTGTTTTCCTGACAAGCTGTATACTTTCTATGAGAAAGCCCTAAAAATTTCAGCTGATCTGTAAATTTCAGTTTGAACAAGAGGAATTTGTCAGGCCAGGTTTCTTTTTCTGTGAGAGAAGGCTTTTCGCTGGGCATCAGCTCTTTCACTAGGGCAAGCTTCAGGAGCCTCCCAAAACCCCAGTGTTTGGGCACCTTATCTGCTTGTGTTGCGTAGGTAATATTCCCCATAAAGGCTTTGATTTCAAACCCAGGGAAGGGATGACTGAAGTAATCCTCATAAAGACATGGAACGATCCCAGTTTTCAGTCAAAGATGTTGAACAGATTGTCATTCCATTTTGAAAGGTGAATTGAGTTATTTTAAGGTGAGAAACAGTTCTGCACCAAGGATTATTGCAGCATTTTGTATCCCAAAATAGAAAAGCTTAAGTAGAACTGCGTTAAAATAGATCTTGCAGCAGCGTTTACCATAACGGTAACGTAGAGCGTAACACTGAGTATGCATCAGGCTGCATGACAAATGTCGCCTGCTTTTGTACGCGACCCTGCAGCGGTGCGAGGTGATGTGTAGCACACGGTACGCTCTGGGCTGGGGTTGTTTGGCCTGAGCTATATAGCTTGGGATGCAGGCCACCAGCTACTGCTGGTTCATCTCGTAGAAACAGTAATGTTTCATTCCTCTGCTGCTGAGCTGCTTTGCAGCTGCTTGGGCAGCAGATCAGTACTCCTCCTTTTTGGCAAATAGGCACACAGGGTTGGAGCCCTGGCTGTTACGTGACCAGTTACTGGTGTAACGGTGGAGGCCTGTCCCGTCACTCCCATGCATTTGTCAAGGACATTTCTCAAATGTACATGATTTTCTCTTCCTTTCCTGGTGATGTTCTCATAATTTATATTTCTTTTTGGATGCATGAGGTTTTGGTTCTAGGGGCTTTCCTTTGGGGATTTATTTTTGTGTGTTTGACAGCTTTTCTCTTGTCTCCTCCCCAGGCTTTTTCTGATCTTTTTTTGTTAGCGTAGCCATTGACAAGCTCCTGCCTCATCTTTCCCTTCAGCCTCGGTCTCTTCTCTCTCCTACATTTCTTTGCGGTCCAGCTGGCCATTTCTTCTTTATAACTTGGAGCGGTGTAGAGGGTCGATAGATACGCTTTTAAAGTTCTCATGCTCTACACTGGAAGGCAACAAGGTCTGAAAGTACCCGAGGCTTGCAGCCTTGCTGATAGGAACAGCCTGGGAAGGAATAACGTGCTCCCCCTTCCCCGTGGGCCGGTGGACGTTGTTTGCTGTGGTTTTGCAGCTTCTGCGCGTTCAGGCAGGTTAGCGACCAAGGCCAAAACCAGTTACGCGCATTTACCCGTCACTTTTTCTGACTTTGGCACGCACTTGTCATCTTTCATCACCAGTCATTATTAGATTCCCATTCAGGCTGTCTCTCTCCCGGAACACTGAACTTGGACAGCATGGCAATTTACCCGTTACATAGTTCATGTGGATTTTATTCTGGTCCTTATCACTCCCGATACGTTAAGATCTGAGCAGCTCTTTCCCTTGTTTGGTAAAGAATAGCTATTATTTGGGATATCATAATTTAACTGTCGTTTTCTTGAATTGAATACAGATAAGTCCTGATATGTAGATCAGAAACATTATTTACAGTTTCTTTTTTAATCAAATAAGGCCTTGGGCTTTGCCTCCGATCTTATTATTTGCAAACTAGTTATATCCAGAGATGATAGCGTTTGTCTGAGAGTTTGTCTAAATTAATAAACTTGCTTGACATCGGGGCTGAGAATGTTTCCTCTCCAAGGCACAGAATGCTCTCATCAATTTCCAACTGCAATTTAAATGGCAGGGTACAAATAAAATAAGTCACAAGTGAAATTTCCTTCAGATTTATCATCCATAACATTTATCAGGGTCTGACATACTTAGGACAAAAGATATTTGTGGAGGCGATGTAAATGTTACATTTATTGCTCAGGGAAGAATTATATATGTAAGAACTATTTTAGTGGCCCTAAGAAAGCTATAAATTGCAGTTGTTGATCTTTTGTTTGACTTATGTTTGTTATAAAAGAGAATTAAACAGGGTTTGCCTCAGTAATAAATAGGAAATGCGTGAATCGAGGCTGTGCTCCTTTTTCCCCTGCGTGAGTTTCCAGTAATAGCTTCATCACTCCTTTCCAAACCGTACTTGACAAATGTTTTGTAGAAATGCCCAGTTTTAAAACAGCCAAGACCATTTTTTACATATCCTCACTGTATTATCTTGGTATTTGCGCGAGGAGCGTCCGTTCGGTGGATACACAGAACCAGTTGTGCGTTAGGTCTCTCTCATTGTTTTGGGGAACCACTCCAGTTTGTTCAGAGACTTTTAGCGGTAAGCAAACATATGTCAAGAGCTTCAGCAAAACAGCAGCTCTGTTTCATGAGATTTCTGGTTTGCTGTCTCTTTTAGGATCCCCTGCAAAACACTGCGACTTTTCATAAGTCCTTAAGAAATTAGAGAAATGACTTGCTTTCATTCTGAAGTATGCCATGAACAAAATCGCACGTATACAGTTAAGGGGACAAAATAAAAGATTCTAGCTGCAGCTGATTTTCTTTAAACATCATCTCTTTGGACATCATCATCTTCTCTTTTCATTTTCCCCAAGCTTTGCAAGGAAAAAATCTTCTTCCTGCTGCTGGTGGTTGTAAGCATTGCCTTAATTTCAGTCTGCCGTACGCAGATCACCTGGCGGTGGTACGAGAGCCAAGCCGAGAGGACAGCAATGTTGTAGGGAACTGGGAACATTGATTCTGATATGCCTTACAGCACTTGAAGTGTGAGAACCAGTGAATGAAGAGAAATCGAATGTGTTTTTTTAATCTTGAGGATCTGAGATGTGCAATACAGCTGGCTTCCCCACCCCGCGGCTAACGAGACGAGAAAGCTGGCTTTGCAGGAGTAAATGGGCACCCAGTTGGAACTTGTGATTAAATATAACTTTAGCTGCTTTGGGAGTAAAAGGTGAGAGTTTAAGCTAGTAACATAGAAAGCGGAGTGCGGTTTATGTGACGGTGGGAGCGATGTCAGGCAGCCCCTACTACCTGCAGCTGAAAATGGCAATAAGAAATTATAAACTTCTCTAACAGCAAAAGAAACTGAGCCTGGCACGCAGTACAGTGACCCCTTCTCAGTGTGTTTACTTTTATCCTCTCTGCAGGGCACTTTTTATCCCCAAAGCATGCATTCACTGCCTGGGGTCCTCCTTGCCCGTTGGCCAGTGTGCCAGCTCGTTACCCGGCTGCTGTAGGAAAGGATACGACCCGCAGTCCACTTGCTTTCTTATTTTCTGTTCCAGTGACAGACTGAGAAGAGGTTACAGCTAGCCTTGCACATCGGTTGTAGGCAATGATGACTTAGTCGATGGGATTTTGTACGTTATCCGCAGGACAGATGATCATGGTGTTACCCATGCTACGCCGTGCTGCAGCTCTGAACAAGCCGCTGTGATTTATTCTGGTTGTCTAATAAAGGCTGTTTCAGAGCAGCGCGTCGGTCGTAAGCAGAGAGCTTAAACAAATCTTTGGAGCCATCTAATGGGGATATTAAAATGTTGATTTTATTTAATAATCTTTGATTATAGCTGTTTGTGGTGCCAATGGCAGAACTGCTGCTCTGTGCATCTCAAAGAAATAAAGTTCGCCGACTGACTGACTACCACCTCGTGTAAAAGGCTGGCATTGCTCCGTCAGGGGGATAGCAAGTGTTTCATGTATTTAGATGAAATAGTAAGATTTTTGAGTATTCCCATACTCTTTCTCAGTTTCAGAGTTTGCCGTTACCGATAAAAAGGAAGAGAACGCAGAGGCATTGCTGCTAACCCAGAAGCTGTTTGGAATGCTCCTCTTGGTGATCTTGCCACTGAGTTCATCAGCTTCTGATAGCCAGCTAAATTGTGACTAATATAAAAATGAGGATATATTTGAAGTAACAAGTCCTATCTTATGTTACAGAATATCCTATGGAGTCACTTAAGAAAGCTTTCGCCCTTCGTATGCTCAGGTCAGGCTGGTAGTTGACTTTCTGCCTTTTTCAGGTAGCTCCTGCCTAGTGACAGAAGGCATCAAAAACGTCATTCTTTGTGTTCTTACCCAGGGAGTGCTGGGAGCAGGTTCCCAGGACCGGTCTGCATGAAGACAAGCTAGAGCGCAGTGTATAGAAAATACTTTTGCTTCATTATGCTGAAAGCTCTCAGCTTTGTCCTCATGGGAAGAAGCTATTGCTCGTGTCCAGTCTGAACCTCTCTGGTTTCAGTCTACACCTGCGGAGCTGCCCCCAGCTAGGCAGGCCCTGCCCTCCAGCGTATCAACTGTTACCCCCAGTTTGGTGTCACCTGCGAACTTGAGCAGAGTGTGCTTTGTTACCTCCTCTGCATCGTTGATAAAGATGTTAAAATGGATGTTAAAATTCGTCGTGAAATCCAGGTTGTGTCAGGCAGAGCTCAGCCTTCCCTGCTGATCTCCTCTTAGGTGACACCTGAGTCTCCTTTGGTACTTCTTCAAATAACCCCTCCTAGACTTATTCCAGTATTTCAGTGAGCTCCATATTTCTAGTAATATTATAATGATTGAGTTTCAAGAAGGCTTGAAGGGAAGAAAAGTTCCCTTTTTTTCAAGATGTAGAAGTATTGCTTCAGGGTCATGTTCTTAATAGCATGCTTGAAGAGCAGAGAGTTTAGAAAAACTGTGGTTTAGGGGAAGCGCTCGTGAGAGTTCCTCATAACGTGTTCCTGTGCTTATCTAAAGTAAGTATGTGGGACCTCCCACACCCATGGGCGTGCATTTACGTACAAAAGTTAGACCTGTAAGTAAATCCTGACAGGAATTTTACTTTAGCACTTACTTCAGAAGTTACCGGGTGCAAAGCCGGGTTTCGGCTGCTGTGGGATGATTCAGCATCGTCAGAAGTAAACGTGCTGCGGGCACATCCCGTTAACAATTCTCTGTAATGGAAGAATCTTTTTCAAAACAAGAAGTACTCTCTGTCGTAAGCCCATGTTTTTATGCTGTATTCCTCATAGTTTATTAAATCTAAGAGCTTTTATTACTCTGTACTCTGTGGAATCAAGTTAGCTTTGGAAGACTGATTTACGTTCAGCGTGGGTTGCACATCATCAGAGCGAACGTTCCGGAGTGAGGTTTGTGCGTAATGATGCGTAAATTGTAAAGTACATTTTCCTTATATCAATTGAATGCGGAAATGGCAGTTTCAGAAACAATTAGCAAATAACCGGGTGTAAGTGAATATAAGAAGCCAGCCTGAAAGCATCTTTTTATTTGTTTCAAAATATTCTGTTCTTTACTTTTTAAGTATTAAGTAGTTATTGCATGGTGCTAATTGTGGAACAGATGTGTGTTCTGCATTTGCCTCTGTACAAAAATTCTCCCTCAGAAGAGCTGTATTGTGCCATGGATGTTATTCTGTGGTGTGCTGGTACCCAGCGGGGTTGCTGAGGAAGCCTGCTAGCACAGGTAGTGCCTCAGTGAATCCGTGGGACACTGCAAACACACAAACTGGATTTACGGCCCTGATAAGAGGCGGCTCACTCCAGTACGGGTGACTGGGGCCGCTTGCCAAGGCTGGGGCTTCGGAAGGTGAAGGAGAGTGACCCATTACAGGATCTCTCCTGCGGAGAGTAAGTTATCAGATTGAGCTGGCGACACAGCGATGAAAGCGTGACCGAAGAATATTAAGGTAGTGAGTAGCTTTTGAGTGCTTTAGTTGTCCTTTGCGAGTGCTTTTCCCATGTGGCAGATACAAGGAGCTTGCCACAAGAATAAAAATTGGATGATGTTCTGCATTTATTTTGGGCAGCTACTGCGGGGGCGTAAAAAAGTCCTTGAGGTTTGGTACATGGGAAGTGCTGCACCAGAAAATGTTTCAGAAGAGACAGTTTACATTCAGACTTCTTTCGTTACTGTTTTTTATGGGAGGATGGTTATGGGATTCTTTATGAAACCGGTGAGGTGCCACTTTAGAACAGAGAACTTCTTCAGGGATTCCCTCTGCACCGTGTAATTGCTGTGACTGTAATTAATGTCGTACGGATTTCCACCCACGTCGCTTGACGCAAAGCGGCTCGGTATCAGAAGGCATCTAGATGCAGCACAGGCAAGCTGATGTGATGCGCTGTGTTTGATTTCACACGGCGCTTCACGGTGGCGGTGGCTGCGGCGTAGACATCATCACCAGTATTCCTGTCCCTGGGGGAACCGCACAGCACTGAATCTGGGCGACCAGCATTCGCAATCTGCAGCAAAAAGGCGTCACTGTTAAACTTCACACGTGTTTCTCTCTAGCATCTCTCTCCTTTAGTACACTTGTCTAACAGGATGTGTTTATGAAGTAAGATGATTTTATTTTCTTGGCGTATGAACTAAATAAAACACTGAAGGAAGCCTTCAGAGACTGGTGCCAGCGCATTAGGATAGCAGGTTAGCCTGCCCATCCGCTGCTCCGCCACGGCCTCGGCGTCGATTCTCGCTGCTGTGGGTCACGGCAGATGTCTTGTTCCTGGGGAAGATGCTCTGGCCTCCTTGCGCTGTCTGTGCCCGTGCTGCTCTCTTCTTGCAATGAGAGGCTTTCCTGGTGTATGACTTCAATCTTCCTTAACATGGTTTTTGCCCAGTAGTGCTTCTCTTTTCCCTGGTGAATGGAGAGTACTGTTCATTCCTTCTCTTTGCAACCCATGGCATGGGGTTGCATGATTAGCCTCACCTCTTCCAGAGTTATATTTGTAGAGTATAAAACAAAGGTGTATTTTTGTTGCTCGTGCCACAATGTTTAAATTCGTGAGGCTCAAACTGAGATATTTCACCTCAATGTGAAACTGTTAAACTTGAGAAACAGAGAAGTTAGGAGATGCCAGTGCTTAGACAGCTTCTGAAATAGCTAACTGCATGGAGTAGCTGGTGTATCTATTCCTATTACAACCTTAAACTGTAATAAACCTGATGCTGTGGTTGGCAGTGGTACTTACTGGATTTGAATTAATGGGAAAAAGAAGTATCAGTGATAGAAAGGGTGTTACCATCTGATGAAGTGATTTAAAAATACAATAATGTATTAAATACAATAATGTGGTGGTTTGTGCCTGAAACACTATATAGGACCAGAGACTCAAGCTGTGACATCTGCAAGGCAGGTATTTAACTCTCCTGTCGCTTATGATTCGGATAGAAAATTTCAGCAGGGAGCACAAAAAGGTTTTGTTGAAATTTTATATCTGTTAAATGTAGTTGGTGATAGTATTCCTACTAGGCACCTCTCTGTGTGTTAAATGGCACGTCAGCGCAATCTGGGTGAAGGATGCTACAGAGATCCCTGAGCGAAGGCCAGATGTACTAGCACGATTGTGCCGGCTAAGAGGCTGACTGATCATCACAGCAGCATATTTTGATTGGTAAAATCAGTAATTCTTTCCAGATTTATAGTTCTGGCAGATTTTTATATTTCTAGGTTTTTTCCCCCACACTCAGAATGAAAGAACGTTAAATCCTTAAATCTGTTATTCAGTCTCGAGCCTGTTTTGTGTTCTAAGAGCAGAAATGTAAAAATAAACTCTTCAAATGAATAATGCTTCCTGTTTCACAAAAACATACGAAAAAAGTCGATAAGCTGTTTACCTGTGATTCTGTGCTGGGTGGGTCTGATGCACAGCGGTAAGGCTGCTGATCAGTTGTCACCTGTGAAATTGGAAAATAAAGGTAATTTGCTCACAATGTCGTCTTTCTCTGTAGACCTCAACTGCTACGGTTAATATAGTCGTGACGGATGTGAATGACAACGGACCCGTTTTTGATATGTTTCTACCGAAAAACCTGTCCGTACAGGAAGAGGAAGCCAATGCTTTTGTTGGTCAAGTAAGGGTAAGTTGTTAACTGTGTGGAGCTAAATTGTTTTGTTACCCAGACTATTAGCAAAGAGCACAAAATAATTGTACCTTAGACAAACTCACGTCAGAATGTCTTAGGTTTTAATGCGAACTGTCTCTTGTCAGATGCGTTTATGTCAGCAAAGTCATCTTTTGAATTTGAAAATGCGGAATTGATTTTCTCCCTCTCTATGCTTAATAGCTGAAAAGGCTTTTTAATTTAAAAATAGCACATGAAAGATCTATTTTTGAAGACACGCACCACTGTAAAAGCTTGCTTATAACACATTTACAGTGTTCCAACGTTATTCTCATGTCTTTATACTCCCACTGATTTCTTTTAAAATATTTTTCTAAGATACTGAACAAGTGATGCTTATGTATATAAAATTGTCGTGCGTATAGAAAATTTTAAGGCCATTAAGGGGAATGGCAGTTGAACTGGTAACTGAAATAATTGATTACCTGTCATAAAAATAGGTTGTGCATCACATACATAGATCTTCTGGACTACCGAATGCAGATTCCGTCACTTGAAATATACATCCCTTTCTTTGGCAAAGTCAGTTTTTCCGAAGAAGCAGGGGAAAGAAGAAAGTACAAGTTGGGCTTTTTGAACTAGTAATTGAATATAATGTTTCCTATTTCCTTCAGGGATGGGTTAGCACAAAGGTTGGGTGCAATGTGAGCTGTAGGTCAAAGATGAATTTGGAAGCACCTTTTTCAGGAATTTAGGGGGAAAATCTGCCTTTCTTTCCAGTAGCAACCACATCAGTAGAACCGGGAGCTCCTTGAGTGCTGTGTTAGTACCTTCAGAAGGAACAGGGCGTTTTGGGTAGGACGGGAACCGTATTGGGTAGCGTATAACCGTAATACCCATGTTTCTTTCCAAGCTTATATTATTCAGTAAGACATCCATCAGTGTCTCTTGCCTATCACATTTCTTGTTAATTTTGCGTTCTTTTTGAGTGAACTTCACTTCAGTTGTTTACTGATACTGAAAACTGAAAAAATGCTGCTTTGGAATAGATCTGTGTTTCCTTTCAATTTCATTACTTATTCACAAAGTTTGTTTTCATTCAAGTTACAGTTAGGTTTTGTAGGCTTCTTCAGTACAGTTCCATTTGCCCTTGCACTGGTGTGGTTCTGCACGTGTCTGTGCTCTGCTTGCTGCGTAACCTGGTACCGTTAGGGGTGGGTACTGCTCTGAGCCTGTCCCAGCTCAGGTGTGCTTTTCGAGGGAAATAACTTTTGTCAGCACTGAGGAAGGTTACACTTTTCCTAAAGCTTGGTTTTGTTACGCTAGACTGAAATATCAGACACCTGAAAGGCTGCTTTGAAGCCTTGGACATACAGAAATTAGAATCACTGCAATTAAATCAGTTGCCATAAATTGATAAGTTACTGCTTCTTTTTTTTTGGTCATTGTGTTCATCTTGCATGGTAATTTTTCATTCCGTATCCTAAAATGTACGGACACGGTATTTCAAATCAGTACCAAATATCTTTACAATCTACTTTGTGTATGCTGGGTGCCCTGAAGGTGCAGTAACCTCCTCAAACACCAGACTGGGTCTATTGTTAGCTTAGGTGGAACTGTAAAATAAAACAAGTTAGTGCAACAGGACCTCTCTGTCTGAGAAATCAGTATAATTTCTAAGTTGTGTTAAAATGAGAATATTTAATGAAACCTTGTGATAGCTTATGCCTGGTTGTGGAATTTATTGTCATGTTTATCATCAGTCTTAATTCCCAGCTTCTGGATGAAAAAAAGCTTTCCCTTAACAGCACAAATACTGGATGTAGTTTCTCCTGTTCGTGTTCACAAATGCGTATATATGATATGGAAAAGAGTGACCAGGGCATGTGGAATGTTTTTCTGGCTTCAGGGAGATGATTGAAATAAGGATGATGAACATTAGGTGTAGCTGTGTTGTTTGAGGATATTCTTTAAAAACTGAAAGAGCTTTTGTGGTGGTGGTGTGCTTCACAGGACATGAGAACCACGGTAGGTGTGGGCGAGCTTTCTGTGGGAATACATTTTGTACAGAAGCTGTAATGTGGTTAAAATATAAAGGCCTATTTTAGGTGGAAATAGCCTGGGAAAAGGTCGTCTTTATTGTGTCGTGTGTTTTCACCACCAAGAATTAAGCTTCTCAGAACATCTTTTACTGTGCTCATTGCAAGCAGAAACCTGAAATCCACCCGAGTAAGCAGTGATATAGATTAATTAAAAAATGGTTTGGTGTGTCTTTCACTTTGGAATGTTGGCTTCCTATTTTGCATGGGGAAAAATACAGAAGGGATTTTTATCTGAAGACCCAGGAAGACATGAGCCCTGCTGCACGCTGGGGCAGAGGACCTACTGACGAAGGATATGGAAAGGGTGCTCAGCTACTTTGGTGCCTCAGGTTGTTTTACTGGTAAGGTTTGGTGTCAGGACCATCAGCTGCCTGAGGCCAGGGTCAGTCTGGGGGAGGACAGCACTACCCACAGGAGAAGATGACAAAGTTATGGGCTGTTTAAGGAAATAAGACATAAGCAATGACCTGGATGCTGAAGGATTCTCCAGAGGTCCCTCCCGACCAGATTTATTTTGTTTCTAATTGGCTTACTACTTGAATGTATTTTGCAGTGAAATCCATTCTTTTATTCATGCATGATCCACCAAAATAAATTATTACATGGTTTGATTATTAGCAGCAGCTACTGTTGCTGTTATATTTTTTTATTTTTTTTTTTACAATTGGTAGTTGACATGATAGGAATGCTGGTAAATCTGGGGATATATTCTCTGATATCAGTAAGCAGAAAAGTAAAGCTGTAACAAATTTATCAGTACCTGTATTAAAGTGTTAGACATGGTCTGGATAACATGTAAGTGACTGTTGAAATGTTGTTTTTCCGTTCTTGACTTTCTATATGGGCTTTTTCTTGCTTTCCTCTCCCAGGACTGCAAAACTTCATGTCTCTTGCCTACTAATCTGTCCTAAAAAAGTGATGGCTCACATTAACCCCCTCCCTTTGTCCCCTCTCCCCTAATACCGGGAAGGTTATAAGCAGCGTGGGGTACGAAACAATCAGGCCAAGCACTCCCATGGGCAACTCCTGCCACAGACAAGAGATTTCTGTGCTCCACTTTGGCAAAGTTGGACTCAAAAAGGGATTTCCATAAGGTCTTAGGTAACGTTTGGGAATTTGTTGCAGAACAAGGGCAATTAAGGATTTTCTGTTGGAGAGGGGAGGGCTTGTTACGGGCAGGGAGGCAGCGTTGACTCCCCAAAGTGCTCCCGCTCCCTGCCGTGCCGATGGCTCTTTGCCGGCTGGAGCTCCTGAAGGTACGGACACAGGAGTGCTGCCTGTGGGGGGTGAGGAGCACGCTGAGGATTCAGAGAACAAAAACTAGAAAGGATAAGGCTGAAAGTGTGGCAGATGTATTTCAGATCCCTTTTATTTTGCACAGCATTGTCTAAACAGCAGTCGGAGGTGTGTTAAATTCCCTGCTGTTCTTTCGTGTCTGATCGTGGGGATCCCCCGGCAAGACAGGAGGAGAATTGCTGCGTAAGGTTCTCGACAAAGGACCAACAGGCAACAGAAAGCTTCAAAGGGGAGACTTGAAAGTGAAATTCAGGCACCTTATTGTCTACAGCAGTCTAAGCCAGCTGAGGTCCTGCTGAAGACAGGGCATCTGACTGATCTGCATTGTACAGTGCGCTGCTTATCAATACCGGGTGCGTAGGAGGTAAAAAAGAGGAATAAAATTCAGGTGGAGATCAATATGCCAGCTGCAAAATCTGCAAACGGATTTGCGTTCTTGTTCAGTGAAAAACAGTCCCAAGTAGTTTGTTACAGACTTTAAAAAAGCCCTCCGTCATTAAGTAAGAAGCTGTTGACCTGATGGGGTGCAGGAGAGGACACAAATTCACTCGACTGAAGTTTTATTCATCTGTTCTTTATATTTACCCAGAATCTTTCACACACAGCCATCGTTTGTTTATTGTAGGTGTATTTTTGTGTCACTGATCCAGCAGTGTTTGAAATCTCCAACATGAACATGTTGGTGTCAAGGGGAGATAGGGACATGAAAGGAAAAGAGAAGAAAAATATGGATTTTTGGGCAAGCCAACCCCTGATCGGGTGTTCAAGTACCATTGGACCTTAGATTTTTCCTGAAATGGAGACAGTATAAATAAGCTCCCATAGTGGAAGTGGTTTGCAAACAGTGTGTGTAATACCTCTGTCATCTGCTGGTTTTTTAAAAAGAGAAAAGAAATGCTTAAAGAAAGTTGCTCTTTAGGATGGAGCTATTCTACCTGTTGGAAAAGCGAGCTTTGGAAGACTTTCTTTGCTTGTACTGTACAGTGGAAATATTTTGCTTTTCTATTTGTGTAATACATGTAGATGTGTACCTGTGGTATGTATCCAATAGCCTCTGTCCACCACAGAACAAAGTTAAAACTATAAGACAAGTGAGACATAATCTCTAAAAAATTAGGTAGAATCTGAAATCCAAGAATCATACTAGGGCAGGTGGACCACAGCTGGAGGAGATTCAGACTTTGTATCTGGTTGCAATATGTGCTTCTGTATCTGCTGTATCTGTTACCATTTAGTGGCGTGACCTCCGCTGTGTCTGTGTGCGTAGGAATGAGTGACTTCCCAGTGCAAAATAACTCTTCAGCTGCACATCCCCAGCTTCTGTTTCTGCTCATTCCTGTAACTTCCATGTAGTTTCTTGTAAGTGAGTGGATCTTCCCGAGGTCAATTTGATAGGGCCTCTGTGATTTCATTGGGAAAGTTGTCTGCATGGGTTAGAGAGCCCTTCAGTAAGGCTTCAGCACCATCTCCTTGAGATGCTCGTAGCGATGCTGGTGGCGTAAAGAATTTAATCATTTCGTGTCAGACAAGACGTGCGGAGAGGAGAGTATTTCCAGTAGGGCGTGGATGTGCTCAAGTCCCGCTGTAAGTGCTTTTATTCTTGCTTCTTACCCAGCCTGTATTGGTCTTGTCGGCCCCTAATACCTGACCAGGGTGGAGGAATTGTAGCTTCTCTGAGTCACCACAGCCACAGAGTCTGCCTTTAATCTTTTGCGTGTGCGTGGTAGGGCGTGCTCGTGTCAGCTTGGGTGAACGCTGCGTGAAGTTGTGCTCAGAAGAGGTATTGTGATTTGCTTTAGGTTTAAGCTAAATGGTGTGCTGCTTGCTTTCCTCAAAGTGGTAGGTCTTGGGGAGTATCTTCCTTCTGACCTGGAAGGGGATGTGTAAGGAGGATGAGAAATGCAGAAAATGGTAACTTCTATTAATAGTGTTCACTCTGTATTTTAACTTAATTTTCTCTTTCTTTCTCCTTATAATTATAAAACCTGAGCAACTGCCTCTCATGATAATTATTAAAGGCTGCATCTCTGCTTGTACAGGGAGGAGAAATGAAAAGACAGCCGTTGCTGAAGTGGATGTCGTCATCCCGTGTGCTTCCAGTTGGATTTTCACCTGTTTGTTAACAGTCCAATTCCTTCAGCCTCTTAAAACAGGATGGATGTCACAGTTTCAAGTCCAAACCTGTGGCATGACAAGAAATAGCTGCAGTTGTAGATCTGTGCAATTTTTTTTCCATCATAGACCGGCAGTGCTGGTAGGATTAGCCGCTTTATCCTGACACCCCTAAGGGTTTGTATAATTCCTGCAGGCTATTTCACAGCGTGTGGCTCCAGCCGCCCTCTCTCTGCTTTACAGCGCTTTCTTGAACTTAGGTGAGCTTAAGACACAGAAGAGGTAGGTTTAAAAAACTCCTTGCCACCCATGATGTGGTAAATAGGATGAGTTTTGAAACTAAATGGATTTCAAAAGCTCTGCTCTATCTGTTTCCAATATTGTATTCGTGCATTAATTGATATCTTTGTCCTCAAAGTGATGACACTTGTGCTTTAACACAGTGCAAATTTTGATATTTGTTACCAGAGAAGCCTTTCCACCGTTGTCACGTTCACGACAGTTTATCCTTGAAAGCCCAGGGATTTTTGTATGGAAGGAAGTCTTGATTTTCTCTGCCTTGCATGTGAAGGGTGTTTTTAAGCCCTTTCATCTCTTTCAGCCCGCTGCTGTACCGAATCTTCTGAGTCAGTGGATTCACGTCTCTAGTACATCCCCATTTAGTATTTTGAAGGCCGATGCTGTTTGTTTAGATTTGGCTGTCCAGATTTCTGTCACTGGGATAAGAAATTGTGGTTTTCTTGAGGTTACAAATGAGCATGTTTTATATTGAGCCTGCTAACTTTTGACTGCGGGGTCTCATCATAGATGTTCTTTGTGACGTAGATCAGTGATTCCTTTTTGAAGGAGTTTCTTGTGATACGTGTCAGGTGTCAAACTCTTCTAATAGCCAGACCTTGTGGCCTTGCTATCTGTAACTAACATAAAGGAAATGAATTTCCTGTAAGTATTCTTCTGTGGACAAGAGATGACCACAGAACACAAGCGAGAGCGTTTTAAAGAGTCTGACCAGTGAGAGGGGTAGTTTCAAATCCCCGTGTTGTCTGTTAGATCCCAGCTCGGATTCTAAATCGAGTGTTCTCTAATTAGGTGGGCTAATGACAAAAATAACTTTAAAAAGGATTTCTGTTTAGGGAAGTGTTTGGGACCTCAGCTAAATGTGCAGATTTTACCATAAATATATTTCACCTGTGATTTAGAAAGCTTTGGTTTTTATTTCTGCTACTATGTATGTTCATTGGTTTAATTTCTGAATTGCTTGATCATATCATTGCCAAAGAACATACGGATCGTAACAGCAAAACTTCTAATCATCCTTTGAGTGAAAACAGGCAGCGCAAGCCTCTGAAGTTAGGATTTGGTTGCATGCCAGACTAAAGAAAGGTTGTCTGCTTTTAGGTGTTACACTGTGGTTAATTTTTGTAGGAGGTTCACTAAATAATGGTTTTGCAACCATGAGCTTTCCAATTTTAGTTTATTTTAATTCGTATTTGCTTGCAGCATTGAACTGTTCTTACTGTGTTGTTTTATTTAGAGTCACATTTAATTGGTTTCCAAAGTAGCCCTCCAGGTGCACTGGAGTTAGCATTGCCTATGAAAATAATTATCAAAGGTTTTCCCATCTTGTAAAATGGCTAAAATATGTCAGCATTTGAAAATTTACCTTTACCCTGGCAAATTCCTCTAAGTGTAGTTATGAGAAAAGCGATAAGCTGGTATGACTTGGTAGTTCAATAAGATACTGGCCTCTGACTGCATCTAGGAGATGTTAATTTTTTCCTATGAGCACAAACAATAATCTTGAAAAACAAGTTTGAAATCCAGTTTAGCACTCCCACCCCCACTTGATTTGCTGGTTGACACAATTGAGGGGCATGGGAATCTTTTAAACCCATCATAATAAAAAACTAAACCCATTGTAATAAACCTGTTAAACCCATAATAATAAAAAGTGGTGTTATCATCCATTAAAGCAATACTCCAACTCACACCAGCAGCATCCTTTGTCTCTTCCAGCACAATTTCCATCTCTCCCTCCAGCTGTGTTGGCTGGAATACTGGAGAGGCTGTGGGCCATCGGGAGCTTTTCGGGTTGAATAGGGATCGTGAGGGACTTCTGTCCTTGAAGAAGGCCTGAAGGAAATGGTAGTCTGCAGGAAGTTGGGTTGGTGGCAGAGTGGTCCCCAAGAAGTGTTTCAGCCTGCGGCTTCGATGAGGGGATAGCTGTCATGTTTGCCTCTGCTTTATAGGCAAGGATGACTAACACCACCCTGCCATGCTCTGCTGGTCTCCAGCTCCAGCAGTCCAAACGTGAACCCTCAGTTACCCTGCTTGCATCCTGTTGTTACCCGTGGTGAGCAAGAGCTGTGGATATTAGTAGGAGATTTCTTTTGGAAAGAATGATAATTATATAATTAATATTGTTGACATTTAAGCAGTTGTCATTATATATCAGAGTTAATGAGCCTTCAAGAGATATTTTAGTAATTCAGATCCCCCAGTGTTGTGTTTTCAAGCTGTTTGAGGCAGAGGAAGGTAATTTGTTACTCCAGAACACTGTTGGTTTGTATTCATGAGTTTTTCTCAGTAATGTTGAAGCATAGTTGGTAATGCAAATTTAAATTTACCACAACAGATAAAGGCTATTACCTTATATTATCTCCAGTAAATGTGGGATGTATTTTCCGGGAACTAAAGTAATGATTCATTTATATTCCTAGGTTTCCAGGTTTGTTTTGTCACACAGTCCTTGATAAGTTAGTCCCGTGAGAGATGGAAATGAGAGTAGACATTTAGATCTGAGGAGTTACTAGAATAACAACAGTAGTTACCAGGGACTCTTCAGAGGAACATGTTTTCCTAATTCTGAATAAACAAAATGAGATGAGAGAGGTAGAAATGTGCATCTCGTCTTTCTGCGTCTCTTGCAGCACTGGCAAGAGGAGCCAGTCAGCAGGGGATTGTTTTCTTTTCCAAGTCTCATTTAGACTCTTGTGGATGCTCTTGTTTTAAAATGAATTACCTTAGGCCTGTGTAAAGCAGGCTCCTCTGTCCTGACAAAATCGCTTTTGGTTAGGCCATGTTGACTGAAGTGAATTTATGAGCTCTTCAGTTGCGTGACAGCGGTGTAGTATATTTGCCTAACAGGCTGCTGGAACCAATCTCAGTAAGAATGGAGGAAAACCTCTGCGCACACAGAGAATGATTCCAAATTTTTTTCACCCACAACAGCAAAATCAGCTTAGTTTCCCGTCCAAATTTACCAAGTGTGTTGCATGCGATTGCAAGTGGTCAGACATTGGAACGTGTTGGCAGGGATAAGTTCAAGCAGGACTTTCTGAAAGCCCAGCTCCTCCTTGTGCAGACCTCCTCCTCCACTCTGTTCTGTTTGAGGCTTGTCATACGTGCCAGCTTGTACCTGTTGGTGACAGAGGGCAAGGATGAAATTGGGATGCCTTAGTCATCCATTTTGATAGAAAGCGAGAGCTGTGAACAGGAACAGGTAGTGACCGTGCCGCCAGCCAGTCCTTCAAGGACCTTGCCCTGGAGCTGCTTGCCCACTGGCTCCGAGAGGCTCCCTGGAATGATTTTCATATGGAAAGAGTTAATTTTATATACCCTTGAGATAGGATTTTTTTTTTTTTTTTTTTTAGAAAACAGATTAAACTTTTTCTTTCATATCCATAAGCGTACACTGTCTCTTTTCAAGTTTATAGTGATAGAATGTTAATTAATGGAGATCTTAAACTGTAAAAGCAATGTAATTTGGTAAAATAAGAGCATTTTCTTAAAGCTTTTTTCATGATAAAATCTTTAAAAACACGCACTTCAATTTTAAACATATATAGATGCCTACAGGTTGCTGGGGGCTGCAACGTGGCTGAGGGGTCTCTGTGAGGAGAGGCCAGACGCAGCCGGTTCCAGCTGGTTCCAGCCACCCCAGGGCAGGACCCAGCCCCTCAGTGACACAGGCCGTGCCTCCAGGAAGGGGAGAACTGCTCCGGACATGGAGGAGCACCCAGAGGAGCTTTGGGTGCCGGAGCAGAGTCCCCTGCGGTTGGTGGGGAAGTCGCAGTGGGGCAGGGAAAGGCTGTCAGGGGGTGTAAAGCCCCTCTGCTGTGCGATGGAGGGCTCTGGCCTGGAGAAGGCAGCCCCTGGCACCACATAAGACGTTTTGGCCTTCCCAAGTCTCTCAGGGATGCAAAACCATCTGTATGTAGGTTGGACAGTGCTTGTACAGCTGTGACTTCTAGGCTTTGCCCTTCTCCACAGCGGCGGTGCTCTGCATGGTGTCCATCTAAGATGGCTGACACAAACGGGGTGGTGGCTTTGTAAACAGGCCGCAGTTGTCTCCGGTGTAGCGCCACAGAGCAGGGAGTTCGGAGAAAAGCTGGTTTGTTTGTTTTTTTTTTTTATCTAGCAGATAATCAAAGAAGTGGTATGGTAGAAATTTTAGTGGACAAAGTGCAGCAAACTTTTGTTTGTGCTGTTTGATGGTTCGGTCAGAACAGCCGTCTGAAATGTGAATTTGCCCCACGCTGTGGAAGCACAGGACTAAGATGTGTGAAAATGCAGAGAGCTAATGCTTCTCTTCACGTGTCTTTGGCTGACTTGTCATCACTGTTGCAACTGGTTTAATTGGATTTAATAGTGATGATTAGCCTGCTCTTCTGCGTGGGAACAAATCAGTCCTGCAGAATGTGGAAAAGCTGTTTATGCCCAAGGATGTACAGAAATGAGTTTACAGCATACATAAACATGTTTTTAGGAACCAGATTGCAAAGCTTGCCGTATATTTGAAAGTAAATTCAATTTACCTTCCTAGAAAAATCAAGTTTTCTATTAAAAAAACATTCTTCCAAATTAATCGTAAATAAAAGTGTTACCTGGTTTATTCTCACAGTTTCCAGTGGTAATAGTATTTCAGATACTGTTAGGTGGGGCGCTTGCGTTCTTTTGTTGTTGTTTGGATTTTAACTCTGGTGGTTCAGCATGAATTTAATTGCTATAATATGATTTTGGCTTAAATTAGAGGCTGAGTATAAGGACTGACCTCACTCGTGTTGGAGATCTGTGTCTGCGAAGGTGAATCTTGCTGTTAGTATCTTATCCAGAAGCTCTGCGACTTAATACTTTGCTTTTCTTTCAGTGGAGCTAAATGTCTGTTACTGTATACTTTAATCTTTTCCCCTTGACTGGTTTTCTGATGGTTTTCCAGTATGTCATCAAGGAGGTCTTTCTGGCCCAAATCAGTTACTTCTGCGGAGGAAACGGAATTGATTCTAAACTAAGCAAATGAACCAGATGTTGAAAGATGTCGATTAAAAGGATGTGTTATCCGTAGGCTGGTCATTATGAAGTTGTAGCCATTACTGCTTACGGCATTGATGTAGTGCAGGGGGAAAGCACAGTGAAATTTTTCTTATTAACAATTTTAATTAACTTTTAATTGATTTCTAGGAAGATAAATGGTTTCATTACGATGTCTTACAACGGGCACCTTTGCTGGAATTAAGTATTCATGGAAGCTTCCTGACAATTGTTCTGATAACAAAACCTGAAAATCTCTTATGATCTTCCCAGATGTCTGTCATCTCATTTATGAAGTCAAATAAATGAAAATACCTTGCTCGCAGAATGCCCTTTGTTTGATTTACATAACCTTCTTCATCATGCCATAATCGAATTAAGAGGAGGAAAAGCAACAATATAGTCAGCATTCAGATTATATTGAGGGCCTGGTAGCTCTAGAAAAAACGTGAATTTTGTCCATCTCTGTAAGGGCAGTTATGTAATAGCGAGAATTATTTGACTGATACTGAAATTTGAGACTTAGTTCAGTATGTGGGAACAAAGATATCAATTGAACAAAATCTGAACAGTTTTCTGTTGCAATCACCTGTCTTTTCTGAGTGTAGATAAGGATGAAATGCTCTGCATTTCGGTTCAAGAACGTAATAAACTATAGACAGCTCTTCAGAGAGCAACGATTAAAATATCACAGAAAGAACATGGTAAGTGGAAAGAAAGTTTCACACTATTGTGTCCGTTCTGCTGACTGCGTCCATCTTTCGTCTAAATATGTACTCCATAATGGTTTGGGCAGCCTAAAGCAGACAGTGTAAAACAAAAATTCCCCTCAGACACCACCTAACCCTGCAGATACTCCAGCATTAGAAGTATCTGAGGGCTTGACTTTAAAAGCGTCTAGTTTATCTTTTGCTTAGGTGCACAGTTGTGCAAGGCTGAGCAACTCAATGTGTGTTTTCTCCTGAAATCCACTTTGGACCCAGAAAACCTACTTTCTGTCAGTGTAAATTAAGAGATTGGTTTCTGTGGGGCATCTTACCTTCAGCAAAATATTGGAGGGAGGCAAGCTACTGAAAACAAGAAATGCTGCGTACCCACACGGGCATTAGTACTCTGTAGAATATTTCCCTACCATACCTTGTTACTCCCATGTAGGTATGTCCCTTGTATTTAAAATGCGCGTTAAAACGTGCTTCTTTTTTCTATTTTTCAGGCTACGGACCCAGATGCCGGTGTTAACGGTCAAGTTCATTACAGTTTGGCAAACTTCAACAATCTTTTCCGGATCACATCCAACGGAAGCATTTATACAGCAGTTAAACTGAACAGAGAAGTAAGGGACTATTATGAACTTATTGTCGAAGCAACAGACGGAGCCGTGGACCCCCGCCGTTCAACTCTGACTTTAGCAATCAAGGTGCTGGATATTGATGACAACAGCCCAGTTTTCACTAATGCTTCCTACACCGTCTGCGTGCCAGAAAATCTACCACCAGGCACTGTCTTCCTGCAGATCGAGGTAAGGAAGCATTAGAGAGTGAGGAAGACGTTTTGTAAATGTTCTGCCGTACTAAGCATGTTCTTATTTAACTTGTCAGTGAGACCGCAGGAAGAGATTACAAAACTGGAGTGGGGGAAGTTATGACAGTTAACAGACTGGAAAATGCATGACCGTTAGGTACATAAAAATACTTAGAAGCTGAAGTTCATTTGGAAAGAAGAGCAAATATTAAAAACAAACAAACAACAAAGCCTACGTTATCATGTGTCTCATCATATTGCTTCTACGTGTTCACAGTAGGAAAAGAGAGCTTTGCCTCAGCTGATGTAGCCACTTAAGTCAAACCTAGCTGTCTAACCTCACGTTATAGTTAATGGAGATCATCAGTAGCTTCCAGAAGCGTTCATCCAGTACCAAGATGATCATCTAAGATAGCTGGAGTGCAGTGGGCACCTGCAGGCGTTGTCTTCTCTTCAGTGACTATGGAAGATACTCAGACAAGTTAACGGATGAGCTAGATCTCTAAAGACAGCTGGGATTCACTTCCCGTAAGCGGTCTATATATCCTCCTGGTGTTTTGGTCAGCATCCTTTAATGAGAAGAATCTGTCCTGAGACGATTTCAACAGGAATGGTTTTCACTGAACCTGATGGCAAATAAATCTGATGTCAAGTTACAGCTAAAGCAATCACGTAGTTCTCCTTATGCTGATGAAAATTAGTATTCTTTGTCTAAATATAGTGGTATGAGATAAAAACATCCGTGCTGCCATTCGGGGTGAGATCAAACGTCTGCTTAGCCCAGCATCCTCTGCCTGGCAGTGGCCAATAGCAGATGCCCAGGGAAGAGAACAAGAACAGACAAAGCTTCTGGTGACTCTTGCCAAAATATTATGCTGCTTTCGAGTGGCGGGTGTCTCTGGATTTTCTAACCTTAAGTGGGTTTGTCTTCCTTGTGTTTGTGCAATAGTATTAACTGCAACCAATGCTGTTAGCATAATGCAGTAAAACTAAGTTGTTTGCAGTAGTTTGGTTTTGTATGTTCTTTAAGTCTAGTAGGGATTTTTTTGTGAAAATGGATTTTGTGTGGTTTTAAGTACGTTGTTTTTTTTCTGTATGGCACGCTCTAGGCAAAGGATGTTGATCTTGGTTCTGATGTTAACTATCGAATACGCACCCAGGAAGCACTGCAGTATTTTGCACTCAACAAGTACACAGGCGAGTTATCGCTTTTGAAGTCCTTGGATTATGAATCGTTCTCTGACACAGAAGCAACCTTCACCTTTCTTGTGGAAGCCTTCGATAGCAAGGGCACTATGCCTCCTGGTCTCGCTACCGTCACAGTGAGAGTGAAGGTAAGAGGAATAACTTGGCAGTTGATGGCATCCTCTCCTGTTTGTTACAAAATACTTCATCAGCCCTTACAGGTGTCCTTATGAAACACCAGAGCACAGTAGCAGTCTCTCTGCTTTTCTGCTTTTTCACGTGTGTATGAAGCTACTGCCTTTTTCTGACAGCAGCTTGTTCAGTTAAACATGCGCGTTATGACAGCTATAATGACTTCGCTATATGCAATTAGGTAGTTAAATCTTGACTCACAGATTTATGAAGTACAAGGATACCTGATACACGTAAAAACACGCAGTCCTTTAGAATCCCTGGAAGGTTGAAATAAGTACCTAATGGAATTGTTTGCGGAAATGACACCATCACGTTTCAGTTAAGGCTCTCATAAATTGTAATTTTATGAACCATTTGGGTGTATTGAGTGCTGGTGCGGCACACCGCATCCTGTATTTCAGATTCTGCTGCTTGAAAATACAGAGCTGCAAAGGAGCAGGCGTACATAGCGGTCTTGCACAATGCATTGTTGTTATGCAGCGAGTCGTTACAGGATCACCTCTGGGTTTCAGTCATCTCCCCAGTAATATGGGGATAATAGTATTCTGTTTGGTAACGATCCACAAATGAAAAGCCTTTGCAGCCGAAACGCTAGCACTTACCCATCTTAATTTGGTTGGTGTAGTCACGTCCAAGGGGAGAGGATATTTCAGATGCTCTAAATCATGCCGCCTTGCGATCATAAAGGTGCAGTTCTGGGGCCGGTCAGTCGAGTCCTTTTGCGCAGTTGCTTCATTTTTGTTGACTTTGTCAGTGAAGAACTATGAGTTGTGGGAGAGAAAAGAGTTTAATTACTCGTATTTTATCCAAGATGCAAAAATTGTAGCAGGAACAAAAGCATAGCTCACAAATGTGAACTTCTTATCTGGCAACGTCAGTTTAAATGTAAGTCTGCGGAAAGTATTTAGCGTGTATGAATCACTCTCGGGTTCAGCTCACTGTGTATCTGCAGATGCTATGAATTGCCACATGATTTTGAGTAATTCTGTTTGCCAGCCTCTACTGAGCTCAGAATTATTTTAGGGACGGAAAATGTCTCCGATTATTAGCTCTGATGGTAATGTAGGAAGGCTTCTACAGTACCTCACTGTCTCTGCAAAATTTCTGACTGAGGTGCACATCACCTGTTTCCTAATAGTCTGCACTCTCCCCCAGCAGTTTCCAAGTCAATCAGAGGAAAACGTAGCTTTAGACATCGTTCCCTGAGCATTTTTTGTTACAGTTTTAAGGAGGAAGTTATTCAAACCTGGTTTTTTTTTTCCCTAAAATAAACTTTCACAGCACAGTGAATTTTTGAAATAATTAAGTGTTTAGGTTTGATCGGGTGTGTTTGTTGGCTTTTTTAAAGGTATTTGTTTTCAAATAGGAATGTATTCAGAGAAAAGCCAACGTCTGCATCACGGGGCTGACCCAGCTGTATGACTGTGCGTTTGGTCTTCATCAGCGACAGGGTGCAGGGGAGCAATGCAGTTCAGCTTAAGTGGTTGTTGTTATACTCGGTCACAGGCCAACTTTCGCAACAGATCAGTGGACAGAATTAAATATTATATATATTGCCGAGATGATGCTTATGTTCCGGCCTTGAGTGACAGGTAGGCCAGTAGTTTTTTGAGTGGCAGTTGGGAGAATGGGGCAAGGCTTGTGGAAGAAACGTTTTTAATATCTCATTTGGTTGGGCAGATGTCATAAATGGGTTATACGTCAGATGGTAGAAACTTAGAGCCTTGGTCATAAGAGATGTCTGGAATAGAAAGAATGGTTTCATTTGAGCTTATAGATGAACCTTCCAGATACAAAATTTAGTGGTAGAGGGCAGGAAGGGTGGAGGTTGAAATGAGAGCCTTGTGCTACCCCTGTGTGAAATGAGAAGGATCCACAAGAGGACACTTTGAATGTGAAAGAATAGATACAGTTCACACAAATCTACAAGAGACACCTTGATTCAAGAGACAGAGCAGCAGGAGAGGGGCGCAGAGTCTCGGAAGCCAGGTGAGAGCAAGTTGAAGAGCAGACCTCGGCTGTGAAAATAAATACAGAAGTAAAAAGTGCATTGCAATGTAGGTGGTGTTTGTTCTTAATGGAGAAGACTGATATTCCCCCTTGTTCTGAAGGGGGAGAGCTGATGTGCTTTTGCTGCGGGTGAGAAGTCCTGAGCAGCGCAGAGAGGGCAAGGCCCTGAAGTTCCTTTGAGGACAGAGGCAGTGTACGCTTTGCCAACACGGCCACCATCAGCACATCCCAGCACGCTGAGCCGGGGAACTGGTTTCTGCCCAGCAGCTCAGTGAGGATGTTGGCAGGGCACTGGATCTGGCCCTAGGACTTGGCTGCATGATGGTCTAACTGACACGTGGTACGTAGCGGTCTAGAGGCTGCTGCACAGCGTACTGCCTGATGCCAGGCCTGGCTGTGATTCCTGCGCGATCTTAACTGCGGTCCGAGCTGCTGCTTTAGGGTGTAGCTGAATAGTTAACTCCTGCTGAGCGTGCTCATTGTTTCATTGGAGTCATTTACAGGTTTTTTTGTTGACCAGTTAAGATGTCTGTGCAGGGAGTGGAAGGGCTTGTAAAACTCACAATTTCTGCCAGGCCATCTGCCACGTCAGAGCCTGCGTTCAGGGACCGGGTGGTTCTGCCGGGGGATGAACATCCCTCTGCCGTGGCTCTGGAGGAGTTGTTCCCTCCCTCTCAACCTATTTTTCACTCCTGCTCTGGGAACAGGAACTGGATGTGTCTGTTTCCTCTTAGTGGGAAACGTGCTTTCACTTTATTTAGAAGATGCTATTAGAGTAATTATTTTAATGCAGTGTTTGCGACCCCAAATAGGAAATAAACCAAGTGCAGATACACTGAACATAACAGTTGTGCAGGTTGCAGAAAACCAGAAGCAAGGATTAAGGCAATAATTAGCCAAGTATGGACATCTGATGGTGCCATTTATCATTTATGGGGTATAAAATTTTGGGAGCAGCAGTGCAGTATGCCCATAATCACACTGATCTGTGTGGCGAGAGGGAGGGTGGATACACACAGTGATGTTCTTTATACTCTTGCTTTCAGCCTTTGGCATGACAAGTTACAAATAGTTTGTATTAACCTTCCCTGAACTTGATCAAAACAGAGGCTGCGTAGCAGAATACTCACCGCAGAAAATGACTTAATCCCTTACCTGCCTGTCAGTGCTGAAATACGTTACTGGCCTCTGCTGCAGCCAGATGCCCTTTGCATTGCATGGGCGTCTCACGTCTCTGTCGTTGGAGAAAGCCAAAGGTAAATTAATGAGTTGTTCAGTCCTGTCTAGTATCACTGAGGAGGAATGGTTTGTGGCATTGATTTCTTCCTGCCAGAAAGATGCACACCGCCTCAAACAGGCTGAGATGTGTCTTTTTTCCCCAGTTCTCAGCCTCTTCTTGCTGCTTTCATAACTTTTCACCTTAACCTGAAAGTAGCAATGAGTCATCTTGTCTTGGGATGGCGTGGGAGGTTGCACAAGTCTTCATCCAGAAAAACTGATTTTTGTAATCTGATCTGTAATCAAGAACATAAAACTTTTTGTTTCATCCAGGGCTTTTTAATGAATATGTAATTATACAGGTCAGACATAGCAAATTTTGTCAGTATTGAAAATGTAGATTAATGGATGAAAACATTAGCAACTCCAAGGAATAATTTGTGTGCTATTTGTGGGGTTTGCCACTGCCGAGGCGTAATGTCTCTCACCACAAGAATGTCAAATTTGCATTCCCTCAGTGTCTGAGAGGGCTGAATTGTTTGCTGAGAGTGCCTGTATCGTGGTACGCACAAGCAGCCCCTCACAATAGAAATGTTTCCCATTCCTGTTCACATGGTGTGCTTGTTATTAGAATTCAGCATTTGGAAACAATTACTATGGTAATAGAGCTTCTCACCAGAAACAGGACTAACCCTTTTCCAGTTTATATTGCTGTTAAATGAGTGATGAGTTCCTAAATATATAGTATAAGAATTTCTGTATCATGGGGCCTGTAAGGTAGTTGCATATTTTATACTGTGTCCTCCTCTTATTGCCAGCATTATTTTTGTATTACTTTGTCTCATTCTTGTTTTTTATAATTGCCTTTTCTCCTCCTTCTGTGTTAAGGGATTGGTTTTCTTTTCAGTTTTTCAAGTAGAGTATGTAGTGTAATGAAGTCATTATCTCTGGCTGATGGTTCCAAGTGATAGAGCAAGAAGAATGAATAAAACAAGCCTGTATGTTTCTAGCAATGCCATATTGTGAGACTGCCAACCAAATATTTCATGTAATTCCTGCTGTGCCTTAATCCCAGTGGACTGTTAGAAACACTGTACAACAAATTTCCAGATTTAGTAAAACTGACTGTACCAGTGAACATCAATAAACATACTGCTCTCACCAGAGAGTGCACAAACTGCAACTGGTTTTTCAAGAGAAGTATGCCATGGAGAAGTTAGAAGTCATCATGTGCTTTAGATCGTGCGTTATGTGCATTGGTTAGTGCTTCTTGGGGGGGTGAATTTGAATTTTTCATAATCACTATTCCAAGTTTTCCTTTCCTTGGGAATTCTGCATAAAAGAAACAAACAAGCCACGCCAGAATGTGTAACAGCTAAATCTTTATCTCTGACATGGTTGCTCTGAATGCTCCTTCATCAACACAAGCATTCTTGCGGTCCTTCGTGTTCAGGTTGGAAGGAAGTGGCGTTGTAATGGTGCCGTGGCAGTGCAGAGCTCCCGCCTGCTTACACAAGAAAGCTCTCTATCTAACGACCAAAACCTGGAATCAGCACCAGGAGAAGTACATTTTGTTTGCTTTTCTAGAGTGGGAGGGTTAGAAGAAGCTGCTTGGCTGTGGATGAATCACCAACGGTGAAGCAAAGGAAATCGAGGTGTGTTGGAGAAAGTATGCGGGAACCCAGCATCTGCGACAGCTGGAGTCAAATGTTACAGGGGAACCCTCTCCTCTCACAGAGCACGTTTACTGTAGTGCTGCAGAGTGCTGGGGAGTGAGTGGCTTTAGTCCCTGTAAAATGCTTAAATTATTGCGAGGAGAGAATGGGAGAAGAGGGATCCAGAGGCTGTTGTTACAGAGAGGGGAGGATGCCATTCCGGTTCAAACCCTGCTCCGCCAGATGATGAAATAGCCATGCGTATGCGTAGCTGCCGCTGCTTCCTCTTCCTGCAGGCCTTTACTAGAAGGTCACTCAAGTCTTGTATCTCATGGGCAGGTGAGCAGTAGTACATCATTCCTTCACTATGGTGGAATTCCATGGTATTGTGAGATTTAATTACAGTAATAATGAAGATTTTCTGCCAGAAGTTATACAGGTAATGAAGGATACATGGGAGGTGAAAGAGATTAGTGAATCAGTTCAGGTCAAACACATGCCATCAGTTTCTGATACTTCTGAAATGAAATTTAAGTTAGGTTTTTTTCAGTAAAGTTACATCCATGAAGTTAATCCTTCCTTTGTAACATGTAGTGAAAACTATTTGCCTTTTACAGAGTAACAGAGCAGCCAGCGCAGCAGCAGCAGCACGTAAAGGTTAAAAAAATGAGCTGTGTTGCCTCCAAAATGCGACAGCTTATTTATCTTTTTTCTAGTGGCATTAATGGAATAACAGGCATGGTGTTGGACTACAGTGCCAGTAAACAGATTTATTTGTTAGTTTATGTACTTCAGTCTCGACTTACCTGTTCAATCATCTGCTAGTCATTTATTGCCTCATATGTACCACTATGAATATTATCCCTTAATTTATATTATGAGCTACTTTAGGTCTTGCTGAGCACTAAATATGAAAAAGGCGGTAACACCGTGTTAACCAGCCCCTATTTTGTATAGCTACCAACAAAGAACCTGGGTAAAGAAACACTGCACCCAGTTACAGACAAAATTCCAAGTGCCCCTTCATACAGTTTGTCATGTTATCTTGTCAGCATGGTCGCAAAGATTTTGAACGTGCTGCTCAGTTACTCGGCATTGCGTGATTCTGTGACCTGTCCTTCTAAATTAGTTGCTGTCGTTGGTGCATCAACCTAAAAGATACTTCAAATACTTGTGGCAAAGCTAGGAGTAGTTTTCAAGTAGTTGCTTACTTAAGTGGACGTAATGTAAATGTAAAAACGGAACAATACCCTGGCAAATCGAAACGTGGGCTCACAAAGGAAGGTTTGCTTGCCAACTGTGTGGTGTGTCTTGGAGGATGGACGTACTGGTGCGAAGCATGAACCTTGAAGGAGAATATCTGTAAGGGTTGTATGTGTTTATTATAAGAGGCCGAGAAATCACTTGAGGAACGGGAAGGGACTTTCAGGTTCTTGGTGCTGCGGTATCTGGTGAAACTGGGTATTTCTAGATTAAGCCATGTAAGGAGTTCACTTCCCCCCACCGCTGAAAGCTGCGTTTTTCACGAGCCTAAAATTTGAAGGCACTCCTTTACATAAGTAGTTTGAAGTGGAAATAATCACAGTACGTTTTCTATGGCATGTATGATTACTGATAATAAACTGAACTTGTTATTGCATTTGTAACAGAGACAGTTTTAAAGCTAAGAACCAATGAGATAAGTGATTTTTTTTTCCCATTACTTCTACCATATGCATTAGGAAGTATAAATTGTCCAGCGCTTACGTTCTTTGTATAACTTACAGAAACTGACTGATGAAGTGAAAGCACGAATGACAGAGGAAATAAAATTGAAAATGTCTTTAAAAGAATTATTTTACCTCAATGATTGCAAGCCATTGTACAGTTACTCATTACTAATCCCTTTGCAATCAATTTGCAAGGTTAGATCTACCTGGATGTGTAATATTCTGGATCTGTGAACCTCTCGTCAGAATTATCTGGGCAAATTACAACAAGTCACTCAAGCTAATAATACCAGTCTTTGAGCTGAGGGCTGAGAGCTTGCTTGAAATCTTAAGAAACTGGTTATTATCCCAGTTCTAGATAGAATATTAACTGCCTACAGGAGTCCTTTAGGGGATTGTTAGTGGTTATTAAAGCCTGGGAAATTGTGTCGTATCCTCTCAGCTTGCATCAGTGTTTGCTCAGTGAAAGAACAGATATAGTTCACATGACTGCATGAAAATATATATATATATCTCTATATCCCGATCAACTCTTGGCTCAAAGTAGAGATCTGTGGTTGTATTGTCCTGTAGCTGTGTGTGTGGTATGGTAGACATCTAAGGGAAGAGGAAAAGAAAATATAATATTCTAGTGAAGGGATTGCAGTTGAATAACATTTTGGTTTTCTTTCAGAAAAATACACTCATCTGTGAGAGAATGGTTTTCTGAAGTCCCAGCTCAAATTTTCAGTTGTTTCAATGCTGAGTCTGTGCCTCCAAATCCAGAGGCCCTGTTTCAGAAGAGCTTTAAAACATATTTTTAGACTATCATGTAATTTAAGATCACTATGACAGGAAAGTGTATGAAATTTGCATTTTACTATCTAATATTAAATTTGTACATTTGCACTGTTCTGAATAAGGTTGATTAGCCATATTGAAAGCTTTGGAAACGTATTAAGTTTAATAATAGAAATACAATCACATGAGGATCTGCAGAAATTGAGAAGTTACGGAAAGAATGGAGGACTCTGGATGGCTATTGCCAGTTAGCATGGACCAGAGAAACGGATCACTTTAAAAATACTTTTTTTCCTATGTATTACACTTGTGATAAAAGCCAGCAGACTGCAAAAGGAGCTGTAAATGCCTAATATGCATTTATTAGCTCAGATGCTGTTCGGTCACGCTGTCTTTTGTAGCAGGGGAATGTTTGTTTCCACTTAGATATAGTTAACTAGAAACCTTGGCGTCAGGAGGTGTAATCAAAGAGCACAGTCCTGAAGTGGCAGGAAAAACACATGGATGTACTTACAAATGCTTTATGAAGCTGTTTGCAGACCAAGAAAATTGTTTTGGTGGTCTTTGACAGGAATCTGTCCCTCTGGAACTGTTCGGCAGATTAATAATTAGATTTCGTTGCCATGGAAGTACGGCTCTTTACATAAATAATCAATACTTGATTTATAATTAGGTCACAATCTAAAAAAAACCCCAAGAATTAATAAATCAGACTGATTTTATAAGCTCCAAAAAATCCTAAACTTAGATGACTAGATGTAAAAAAGGTATAACCCTGTTTTCCCAAGAAGGAAATGGTGAGAGGGCAGGAGAAGTTAATTTTTGTGGGTGCGGGGGGAGGAGAGGCTTGGCTCCCGTTTGGTGGCACTGCCCTCTCGTGCCCCGCAGGGTCCCGGCAGCGGTTCTCGGGGTGCGGAAACAGGGTTCCCTTCCTAGGATAAAAGGGCAGTTGCACAAATGCCCGTGCCTGAGATAGATATGTGTACATAAATATATGTATATACGTGTAAATATATGTGTAAAATACATCGGAGTGTCATCTGGGCTTGCTTCTGTTTGTGTGGAGGTAGCTGATGAAAAATGAACTTTTTATTCTTTATTTTTATCTTACAAAACAAGATTTCTGCCAAAACATATGTTAAAAAAAATGTGTTATTCTTTAGAATGCCTTCAGTTCATTGGTAATGTTCCAGTCAGAGAAGTCTGTCACTCATAATAATGTTGCATTTTACTGATTGAAACATGGCAGCAGTCATGAGCTGGGGCTGCAGTTCAGTGGAGTGAGAAGGGGCCACATCCTGAGCTCATCCCAACTGCCTTGTTCTCAGGAACCAACAGAAGGAAGCTGTAATCCCAGTGAACCTGAGCAGGATTTTCCAAATATCCTGGAACTGCCACAGCGATTCCTGGTGCGGTTGTCCGTCTGAGACTTTGCTGCTCAGGTTGTATTTTCGAAGCGTGGGATTTTATTTTCATACACGTCTCGATCCTTTGGGAGGTGGATCTGCAGCATGCACGGCGAAGTCTGAGAGGAACACTGGGACCACTCTGGTTTGTGACAAAGCCTGTCATAGTTCCTGGTGATCCAGGAGCCGCCCAGGTGGCTGGGGTAGGGCAGCCTCTGCGGATCTGCGCTGTCCGTGCTGCGCTGCACACCCCGCGCTGTATGCACTGCAGGTGAAGGGGTGGCGGTGGTGCGAGGAAGACGGCAGACGTTTGAATCCAAGCTGTGTGTTTCCCACATCGCTGAATGAGGGGGAAGAGGGGATTATTTCCCCCAGATGGTAAATGCTTATGTTCTTAACTCAGTGGACTACAAGCATTAAAGGTTTCTTGGTGTCCCCATAAATCAAAAATATATTAATGTCTCTGAACTGCAAGTAAGTTTACAAGTTAATTTTATGCTGGGGATGTTGTACTGCGTTTTTCTTCTGCTCTAGTTGCGTATTGTCCTCCCATGTCCAGCGGTCACCACCTGTCTAGCAGCACCTGGTTTAGTATTAGTACATTACAGCTAGTGATTGTCTTAATGATTTTTAAATTACATATTGATTTGCTCCTTAATGCCTTTCCTCCCCCACGCTGTGCTTCTCCTCATTGGCGTTCCTACATAGCTATCGTAGTTCACCAGCACTTTTGTTCAGCATTTTCGTAATCTTTGCAGACAGGTCAAGATCTGTTTCCTACAAACCTTTTGCTAAATAACAGCCCTTTAAATCTTGTGAGTGAGATGTGTCTTGTTCCAAAGATAAGGCAGTTGGTCATGAAGTAGGATCGTTCACGTGCTAAGGATGACGTCTGAGTTAACAAAGGAGTTGTCATCAGGAAATCTCTTAATACGTCTTCATTTGCTTTTGAAGGTACTAATGTGGATTCTTAAAAACAATAATATTTGAGCATCCGCCCCATGTGGTGCTTCTTTCATGCTTGGTTCTTAATCTTTGTGCAAGGGAAAGATGTAAGGATGTGTCCCGTTCTGCTCTTATGTGCTGCCCAGTTGTGAGCAATGTGAAACAAAACCAAACAGAAAGCGGCAGATAAGGAGTATCTGCGAGAGGGAGAAAGCTCTTAAGTCCACTTCGATGAAGAAAATTGGACTGGAGACATTGACTACAGGGGCACGGGTTTTTGGAGCGAGAGGGGATAGATCTTGCCCGTGACCTCTTGAGCTATTCCCAGAAGATACAGTGTGCTTGCTTTCTGTGCTCTAACAAAATCCGATCTGGACCGTATTCCATCCTTGGTGGTGGTCATTTTTGCCAGAAGATCAATAGTTACTTTTTGTGACCTTTTTGGTACCTTTACGTGCCCATAATATGTAAAGAGAGATTATACCAGTTGAAGGAGATGGTAATGTATGAGTTTTTCCAACATGTCTGTAACAAAAATCTCTACTTACTCTATCAGGAATTGCCCAGAAGAGTCATTTCTTCCTACAGCCTCTGACCCAAGACTTTTACTAGAATAAAGAAAGCATTACAACCAAGAAAAGCCCATTTCCATGTCATCTGCACGTTCTGCGATGAGCACGTAGGACTTGATCGCTTGCTGCAGTGACAGTCTTGCTCTCTGAAGTGCGCTTACTGCAGCTACATAATGAGGAGGCCTGTGGTGATTCTTATGGGGAACTTGTATTTTGATAAAAGTGGAAACGTTTAAGCTTGAACTCTGCTATATAAAAAATAGTGGCTGCTTTAGGGTTCAGGGAGAGATGAAGCAGGAAGAAAAGCACATGGAGTTTTTTGTCTAGTTTTGACAGAAACGTTTGGTGCCGATTTGGTCAGCTCAGCTTAAGTTTGTGAGGCACAATCGCGTATAAAGCTTGTCTTAGAGGAAAGGTAAGTTAGAGAGGCAGAAGGCTTTCTGTCCTGCTTTATGCTCTGCTTTGTATTCCTGTGTATTTTGCACTGATCCGTGTATCTTGAAAAACAGGTGACTTGAGTGGGATGACTTAATTATTTGCTATAGCAGAGGATGTAGTGTGTCATCTTTAAACAGGATTACACTTTCCAAAACCTTAAGTCACTGATCTTTGGGTGCTAAGGTCACACAAAGGTATTCAAAAGACAGCAAAAACATCCCACAGTGATTCTCCCCACCCTGAAGTGAGCAAACGGCAGAGCGCGATCTCTTCCTGCTACGCCAAAGAAAAGAGACCAGATACGGCTGCGGGTTTGCGGGTGCACAGAGAGAGATGGGTTCAGAGTTAATAAATACAGGCAAAAGGCTGGCTTGTTCCAGAAACTTCACCTCCGTCATGGAGGGGATCCTGAGCATCCAGATCATGGGAAGGAGAAGCTGAAAAAAAGTGTGTGGTATCGGGTCCTTACCCCAGATGGAAACTCCCTAGGACAGGTGGTGTTCCCTGTGTATACACGGTTTGTAGAAGTTGTATTCCACTGGGAAATTTTCAGGGTCTACGAACCAAAACAGTTTCTGATTTACACAGTTGTAAGTGTTGCATCACATTTCTCTTATCATACTGGAGAATATTTTTAATACTCCACCCCTAAATGCCTGGGATTTCTGTACTCTGCTTCAAATAAAGTAATTCCCTGTCTTCTCTTTGAGCTAGAAGGACTGTGAATGGGTCTTACAGTGTGAGACTACTGTATGATGTCGGTTGCCACAGCGATATATTGCTCCAGAGTGGAGTTTCTGGGAGCAGAATGGAAAAAAAAGACAGCTTATTTTACAAACACCATGTCGCTTTAAGGAGTCATGAGAAAGAAGATTGTTTATGTAAAATAGTCTTGGGTATTAAATTCTCAGATTAATTAAATTATGTTCTTGCAAACAAGTCAAGAAATTGAAATTATAAGATTCAATGCCTGTAATTCCATGCAGAAATGTTAATCTGTTTGAATGTTTTTCCAAAATGTTGTCATTTGAACGCTCTCCTAGTTTCGGTTGCCTGGTATTTGCTTTTTGATGATCCAGTTGTCTCTTTGAAAATCTGAAAATCAGAGAAAAAGCGTTTCCAGTGCCTTGAAGACTGGAATTGCAGACCTTGCAGCAGAACAAAATGTATTAATTATTCAAGCATTTACTACATGAACTCATCACTTTTTTTTTAATGGATGTGTGGGTTACCTAAGAGATGGGGGCACCTGTACTCCTCCAGAGCTCAGGCTTCTTTAGGGGGAAAAAGCCTGCTCTTCATTTGTGGATCAGTGAAGTCGCTATGTGTGCTGAAGGCATATGATGCTGCTTACTTGTTCTGCAGAAAACACAGAAAATCTAAGCTCCCTTGTCTATATGTGCGCAAAACAATGGAAATAGCCGTATGCAAAAATGAAGAAATCTGTTCTCAATAGGATTCAAGCTAGGGAGGTGGCTCTACAGAGAAAAAACGGGAATCAGTTTTATTAGTAGAATAAAGGTTGTGATTCAAAGATATACATTTAATTTTTTTTAAAGGAACATACAGATTAATTTTCTGGAACTCGCTGTGAGAGAATTTTGACAAAAAAAAAAATACTTTCTGGCAGCTTATGACAGGCAGAAGGATTGACTTTTTAATAACCGCTGGTGCTAGTTGAGTTTCTAAATGTTCGCGGCTCCTGATGCCTGGGACAGCAGGTCACTGGCTGCTGCGCCTGCCCCGGTGCCAGCCTGCACAGTCCCACGCAGCCGGCGCTTCGGGTGAGGTTGCGTCTTTGGTGCAGGGAGGCACCCGTGAACGTATATACGCACGTGTAGCCGCGCACGCGTAGGTGGGAGAGTGGGCGTGTGTGCCTGTACTGCTACATCAATGGAGTTGGGGTTAACGCAAGCCTTTGAAGCTTCTTTTTGACGCCATATGTGTCAGAACGCTATCTTAGGCTCTCATGAGGGGTTGAGACTCCTCTGACTTCATATTTTCCCATCACTTATTGCCTGTTACAGGTAACAAACACTGTCAAGCAACAGCAGCTCATTCATTGTAGAAAATTAACAAAACCGGGTTGCGACCCACTGCTTGAGAAGCAGGTGTCGTGGAAATTTCTGCTTTGTGTACTTGTGAGACTCTTGTTTCTCTGCAGAACTTCCTTCTGTTGGTCTGTCTCATGTGAGTGGGTTTTTTTTTTTGAAGCTTTGGCAGCTTCCCCTTGTGTGCTAGTTTTGTGCAGTGGTAATGGAATTGGGAGCGGAGAGAGACTGTGAATGGCAAATGGGCTTCCTAATGAGGAAGGAGTGATTGGGTAGAGGTTGAAAAAAAAAAAAAAAAAGATTGTGAATGCGTCTATAATTTTGTTTGAACTTCAGAACTAAACTCTTAATTATGTTTTGCAGGATATGAATGATTACTCGCCAGTATTTAGCAAAAAGCTCTACAGGGGAATGGTTGCTCCTGATGCAGTCAAGGGCACCGTTATCACTACCGTTTCAGCTGAGGATCAAGATCCTCCGGTAAGCAAAAAGGTTCTATTAATACTCTACACCCAAGAGGGGAAAAATCTTTAACCCTCATAAGTGACCTAACTCTCTCAACAACAAAGGTGATTATTACGAGTTTCACAGAGCAGTAACTCATACATTTTTCATGTCAGCCTGTCCTTTGTCGTTCTGGACAGAGCCTGCATTCACAATGATTGTTCCTGAGGCTGGCAAGTCAATGATACAGCTCCTTTCTGTCAGGAAGGGGTTTGGAAAGCGCTTCATCCAACTTCACAGTGCAGATGAATAAGAGGAACAGGCAGGAAGGGAAGCCGTGCCTGTCTTTGGTACAGCTTAAAGGGGAAACAAAGCACAACTTTGTAAGATTGTTGTTTTCTTGATTTCGCGGTCATTTCCAGTCTGAGGCATCGCAGGGCCGTGTGGAACCGTACAGCTCACCAGCCAGCCCTGTTGGGTGTGCGGTGTTTGAACAGAGTGCGCCTGTTTGGGGGATAAAGTTTATTTCTGCCACTGGCTTTTATCTCTGTTCTCTGCTGAAGCGCTTGATTGACAGAACTGGGCACATATTTTTGACTTGCTAGCTGTTCTGAAGGGTAATACCAATTTTTGTAATCAGAAGTTGATGAACATCGGTGACCAGATGATACACTGAGGACAACAAAAGCCAAAGATGTTCTGCCAGCCAGCTTTAATTTTTAATTGGTAGTGTTTGGCATATTAAAGAGAATAATCCTCAGGGAGGAGAGTTCAGAGAGAATGTGCTATGCGCATTGAAAGCTGATGGCAGTGCTTTGACACAAATCAACCGCAGCTTGGCTAAATATGCTACGTAGTGATTTGTGTCCCACCGAAGGACAGAAATGCTAAAGCAGTGTTTCTGCAAGGACAGTCCTGCTGCCCCCCTTGGAAAAAGCCTTAATTCTCCAAGGTAAGTAAATTCCTTGTAGGTGGTGCATACCAGTGGGATACTACTGAACTCAGAGGCATGTAAGGCAGTTTATAACAGCTGAAGATCTGGAGTATTGTTTGTTTAAAGTAAATGAAAGACAGTAGTATCATCAAGTAGGTAATGAATAACGATAATCAATTAATAATGCTGCAGTGTATTTAAGGAATGGGGCAGCAAAGGACATAGGTGTTATTTGAGCAGTAAACAAAAGAAATGGAGAGAGGTGTTCCTTAAGGGCAAGTCTGGGACAATTTGGAGGGGAGTAGAAGAGGTGCTGGTGCCTGACTTTGAGTGCTTTGCCTGCAGAATGGAGCACGAGGTGTGTGTTAAGCGCCTTCCATCGAGCACAGGCGCTTTAGAATAAGGTCTCCATCAGCCAGCATGTTAGTCACAAACCTGTTTAAATGAAAGCAGAGTAAGTCACTACATGTATGTGTTAGACTGATCAGCAGTGGCAAGTAGGAATTTCTAGTGTCTTGCTTTAGAGATGCTTTTAAAAATGCATAGCCTGGGGTGGTTCTCTTCGTGGCAGGCACCTACACTCTCCTTCAAAGACACATCTGGGTGTAGACTTTCAGTGTGCAGCAGGAGAAAAAGATGATGTACTGCCTGCTCTCCTGTCTTTGCGTCTTGTTATATTAATCTTGCTAGGAAAAGCCACCAACTTTAACTCTATTTCCATGTAAAATACCTGAAATACCAGGACAGAGGCTGGCCAGAGTTCCTGACAAACTCGAGGCATACCTGCAGGTGTGTGGAAGTCTTCCAAGCCCAGAAGTTGCCATAAAGGTAGCAAACGGCAGCACCTGTGAGGATCAGGGACGTGCAAGATTAACTGGGCTTGTACCCCCTTCACTTGCTCCTTTTCTGGACTTGAGCTGTTATGCCTAAGCAAGGGCATATCTCTAGTGGCATTGCAGAAGTCTAAAAATGTGAAACTACCTGCTGTAGCCCTTCAGAGAGCTTTGTAAGTGTTCGGATTTTTGTGGCCTACCTGCGCTCTTGCTCCCGCTGCCCTTTTGCTCTGTGGAAGTCTCGTGCTTTTGTCTGCCCTCCCTCACTGTTCCCTGGGCCACACCAGGCCTGGGTTTTCACTGTCGTCGTAGTCACTGTTTGTCCTGGTTCTGGCTGGGGTCCAGTTAACATTCACCTGAGCTGGGAGGGGAACTGGAACTGGTGGTACCCCTGGCTGGGGACACAGCTGGGACAGGTTACTAATTAGCCAACAGCTGGGGTCAGTTTACCCAAATTAGCCCAGGGGCTGTTCCATCCCCTGGGATACCATGCTCAGGGTATCAGTGAGGAGGGTGCTGGGGGGAGGCTCCTGCTACCTGGGAGGGAGCTGGGCATCAGGATCTGCTGTGAGCTATTGTACTGTATTTGTTTTCCATCTCTGTTTTGTTTTCTTCTGTTATTTCTCTTAAATTTATTTTTTTTATTTCATCTCAACCCATGAGTTTTGCCACCTTTTCTTTACCAGTTCTCCTCCCAGTCCTACTGGAGGGTGGGGGGAGTGAGCGGGAGATTGCGTAGCTTGGTCCTGAGCTCGGCTAAACTACGCCGCTGTTTAAAACAGTGATTTGCAGAGGAAAGCGGGCTCGGCTGCTCAGATCTCATAGTTATTTGCTGGAAAACAATTTTAAGACTATTTGATTCTACTCTGTGAATGACTTTTACTGTCACGTTTCCTGGATGTCTTACTCTTCCATATGTTAGGTGCAGTAACCTGGGGATGGCAGAATGGAAACCGAGATCAAAGTGGGCAGAGGTTCTGGGTGGCATTAGAAGCCTGCAAGGGTTACGCTGACTCTCTATATTGCACAAAGGTATTGGCTTATTTTGCTAGCGTTTCTTCCGGAATAAAACACTGTGCTGCTGGAGTGCCATCACCATGTTAGTAAATCTTGCCTTCCCATCAATGGGTCTGAATCGTATTCAGCGTTTCAGGGACTTCAACAGATGCTGCTGAGCTGGAGAAGATTCTCTGGAATGACTTGGGAAGCATGGAGGTAGGAAACACCATTTTCCTTCAAGAGCTCTCCTCCTCAGCAGTTAGCAGCAAATAATTCAAGAGGAAACACTCTGCCCCTAGCACGAGTGGAGTCACTTCAGAGTGATCTGCCAGTGGGGAAAACTGGCTGTGCCTGACTTCTGAAACTGTGATTTTTTTGATTGACACTTAATCTAAAGTCTTAAGTTCATTAGTCACAGTCTTACGGGCCTCTCTCTGCCCCTTGCACCAGCGTGCATTTGCTCCTAGCAGGTTTGTCATACTGACCGTTGAGGAGAGTCTGCAGAAAAGGACGGTAAGGATCAATGAAATGGGGCGAGAAGATGCATTTCTGTTCTGTGGATATTTTGACGTAAATGGGTTAGTAAGAATAGAGAAAAAAATAATTATTCATTGGTGCTAGAGAATGACTTTTAAATTGGGTTTTGTGCAGCTTTTATTTAATAGTATCTGTTGCCTTGCAGCAAGATGTTTTTGTCTTGGTATAGTATTTACCCATTCTGATATAAGCTCTGGTTTAGAATCCCTGGATTTAATGTGTCTGAATTCTAAAGAATAAAATATCACCGAGATAGTGGGGGAAACAAAATGGTTCAGAAACTGAATAACATATATTTAGAACATGTATATATATATATATATTTTTTTAATCCTGTGGAATCAGCATTTCCTAATGCAAAATGATTTCACTTTTTAACTTTAAAAAGCCCAAACCCTTCTGAAGTAAGTCCCTTGTTTTCTAACATTTCTGTCACTGTCACTTGAGCAGATAAATGTAGAAAATGGACATGGGCAGGCTTGTGTGCTGTTTTGTAGGGTGGGTGATAATGGCCATCTCTAGGTGGGGTTAGAATGGCAGAACAAAAACCTGACTGAAGTGCTTATGTCTCCCAGATTCCTTTGTTGTGATTTCCTCACGTATTTCTGTGGATTTCTGTTACATGGTATTGAGTGTTTTGTATTTGGAAGATGTAGGGATTGCTTCTGTGGAGAAGTCGATGCACACGCGTGAGCGAGAAATCAAAATCACTGAATGTGGGATCCTGTTTATTACCATCGTAACAGGCATGAATGCTGATGACAGTAGTTGTGAGACAACGTTCTTCAAAATCAACTGTTGCGTTTCTTTGATTTTTATGAAGACTTAAAAATGAAGCTACCCTTAGGCATTTAGCGAATACAACAGCCGTAGAAGTTAGCCAGCTATGGAGGAAATCTTTTAAAGTAGTTTTTGAAAGTTGGTGTTTTAGCTCAAACTAATGGCTGATAGCTTTTACTTGTAAAATAAAAAAGTAGATAGATAAAACTATCAAGCGTAAATGGCTTTGTTTCTGTTTCTGACTGAGGCAGACTGTTTAGATGTTTTGTGCTACTGGCAAATCTGTGTTTATTTGGAGCTGGCTTTGACATTAAGTGGTGTCACAAAGTGTTTGATATGAATTCACCAGAAATTGTTTTAAAAAGAGCACGACCTGTTCTCTGTTGTGCAAGAGCACCTTCCTCTCAACTTGCCTTAAGGGAAACAATATTCTTAGTTATCGTCACCAATATTCTAGTTGCTTGGGTTGGGTCTTTCAACCTGGTGCAGTCTTACCTGCGCAGCACTAATACATTTATTTTCTCAGTTCAGGAAAAGAAATACTTATCAATTACGAAAGTAATCGTGACTTTTAAATATGCCTGACTATCAGTGCAGGTCTAATAAGAGCCTAACTAATTTGAAATATCCAAGCTTGAATTTTTGTGGTGTTGTTTTCCAAGTAATGTCGAGTATTCCCCTGTCAGTAGTAAACTCAGCCCAGAATAAAAGTCAAGCTAGATTTTTTTAAATCCTCTGCAATAAAAGCTTTTCAGACCTAATCAGCTCTTCAGAGAGTGCCCGCAGTCTTCAAATCCCAGCTTTGCTCTGTGTTGTCAAATTAATATGGATGGTATAAGAATCCAAATGGAAATGCTCGGCACCTGCATGTGATTTCTCTGCAGATAATGCAAACTTGAGTTTTCTGACAGCAGAAAGAGCGGGTTTGGGTTAGGAAGGAGGTGTCAGTGTCAGTGGACCAGCCTGTTCCTCCTTTGAGCTGCTGGGCTGGGGCTATGGTGGTGTTGCCCTGTTGTTCCTCCCAGTCCCTCTGCAGCAAAGGTGACAGCAGCAGTGATGGGCATGTAAGCGGTAGGAAAAAAAATTCATACCACTGAAGTCAACCTTAATAAACCTTTTACCTACTGTGTTACTTTTTCACTCTGGAAGTGCTCATTCAGTGCCGCTCCTGAGAAAGGATCACGTGGCTTTTGACTTCTACAGGACAAGTCATAAATACAAATGCAAGCATTAAATGGTCAGTGGGTACAAAAAGTGACATAAGTGAAGGATGAGAAGTTGGAAGAGACTTGTGGCATAGATTTACACTAGCAGTGTATTTCCAAAGTGATGTAGAAACTTCTAGCATATAGATACGGACGTGCCAGGAGTGACTGTGATAAGCTTCCGAAACCAGACAGCCACAAGGAGCAGGGGTGAGCTTTTACTCTTAAATGAAGTACTGTTTGTTTAATTTATTGAAGATGTACGTTAAGGGTTATCTTGTTGTTTTTCTCTAAAAAATTCCCCCTTCTAATCTCCGTGCAGTAAATTATTTGCAGCTCGGTGTATCTTACATGTATGAGTGGGTATTTGTGTGAACGAACGAATGGCTGAGTCAGGATGAAGATGTGTAATTTTCTTAATTTAACTGTACAAACTTGATGGCTGAAACACTAAGCCGTCATTAGAATGCAACTGTCAATAAAAAGATTATTTGGTTGAAAACATCCGTGGATTTCTGGTTACTATTAACAGTAATTGAAAACAGAAATTATCTGTGCTAGATTGAAATGCTCCCAAGTAGGTATTTCTTTGTTTCTGGTTTGACCTGTGGATTTCAACGTGGTCAAAAAAAATCGTGGCCTGAAGGCATAAGAGGTCTCTGATAGTTATTCCTTCAGGTCCTTACTGAAATGTCAATTAAAACATAGAAATCGGTGCTTTTCACTAAAGGCCAGAGTAGGATTTGAAGGGCAAATGTCAATTTAAGTTCTTACCAGTTTCTCCTTTCCTTTCTTTTCTAATTTGAATTAACTTTTTTGTTTTTGTTTTTGTTTTTTTTGCAAATATAAATTATGTTTCAGAAGTTACTTTCACATTTCTTAAAAACGCTCTTAATTTGAAATACCATTCTGTTATTGACATCTGGTAAACTTTGATTTACGTATGCCTCATGGAATATCAGAAATCAGCATTTTGTCCTTTGGTTTACTGCAGCAATCCACAGTGTATTTTTCTGCATTTTAAAAATAGTTATATGGTATCTGACTTTGCAGTTTACTTAAGGAGCTGAAGGACTCTGGCTGTTTGTCTGGGGTTCCTTAGTATCCAAGAGTGGATTAGTTCAGGCTGTGGGATGTCACGGTCAAGCGTATCATGTTCAGGGCAAGTCTGGAGCCCTGCACAGTGGAGCTGTGCCTCCGGAACGTGCTCGGACTTCCCGAGCGTGCAGAGTCACTCAGACAGCCTTTGCTGTGTTTGTGGTGTTGCATTTCCTCCAGAAAGTACCAAATGGGTCTGACTTGCTGTGTACACAGGGTAAATGGGTGTCTGAGTAATCCCAGTCAGAAATACAATAAAACTAAATGAGAAACCCAATTTTTTCCCCATTATTAAACTCCTTATTTTGTTTCCTGGGAGAACATCTATAGCCATCTGTTGTTTGGGCAAACAGATGTTCCTTTGTAGCTGAAGAAGTCTGAAGCCTCCGTCAGGATTGGTTCAGATGCATAAATCCCTCAATTTGATGTCAATCAGATGCTGAGATACTCCTCAGGACTATTTGTAATGTTTCCCCTCTCAGTGCTCGGTTTGAGAGCTTGGCTCACAAAGAATGACAAGTGGCCTGCCCAAAAGCAGAGCTTCTTAAAATGCTTCAGGAGCGGCAAGAGAAAACGCGTGGAGCCAGCGTTTAGACACCACTTGGGCGAGTCACCATTTCTGCAGTCAGCAGCTGTGGTGACAGCGATGGGACGGTCACTTCAGGAGCAGGAGAAAGGAGAGCAGAAGGGCTCTTGTGGCTCTGTGGAACGATCAGACCAAATGGAAAGCCAGAGCAATGGTTTGCCTTGAAGCTTCAGAGGTCAAACTTGATCAGTCTCAAGACTGGGAAGGTTTTGGTGAGGAGAAAGAGTTTTAAACCTGGATTATTTCCTGTTATGTACCAAAGTTCACAAATCCATACTTTAAATGAGGCAGTTGCATGGGAAGGGATTTGGATGGCGGTTGCTTTTGTGCTTGGCCAAGGGCTACCCGTGATCACGTTCAGCAGGTCTGTACAGATGGCTGTGCGCACACCTGAGTTATCCAAGGACATCTAAATCATCCTTGATGTGCAGAAGAGTTTTCTTCATTGCGAACATCTTACACTTTATTGAAATGGCCTGGTGATGAAAGATGCCAGATGGTTATGACTATCTTCTCAAAGCTTTTAGCCCTCCCAATATTTTGAAAGGAGAGCAACATGAGCTATTGAATAGATGCTCAGTTTGTTTGCTTTGTTTATCAGAAGGTGAATATTCCCAGGATTGATATAAACTTGAGGTGTTTGCTTTTCCCATGTACGTCCTTTCGTATGGTTTATCACCGTAAAAGCTGGAATATTTCTTCTGTGGGCAATTCTGATTTTGTTGATTTGAAATGTCAATAGAAACAGATGCAGAACACTTAATTTTAACGGTCAGGCAGCTTCCGGAGCTCCAGAACATCCAGTTCAATGGTTTATCCACTCTCATAACACCTTGTAAGGTTTTTGTTCAATTGAGCCCTTTTGTCAAATTGAGAGTAGTTGTCCTTACTGTTTTACAGGCACCCACTAAAAGTAAGATGCTAACAGATATTTAATTAGAGATTTCATAGATATTTAATGGGAGATGAAACCGTTTTCAGGCAGTCCAGGGCTTGATCTTTTGAAAACTATTACTGTTGGATTTCGTAGCGTCTGCTGGAGGTTTGTGTTTGGGAAACATGCTGCAAATTCAGTGAGTTCTTAAAGTAATTTTATCTCATGGCTTTAAAAGTTCATGCTCTGTGTTCCTCTTACACTTAACAATTCAGAATTTCCAGATTTAGTCATTCAGCATTTCAGGCCCTCTTGTTGAATTAGGTACTAAAGAGTGAAATCCTTCAAATTTTAGAGTTTATACTAACAAATTTAGGGTGAATATACACGAGTGCACCGCTTAAAACCCATAGCTGGTGTAAGACTCACCAAAATCACTCACCTGCTCTGTGGTCTGCCCCATCTTCATTGGTTGCTGTACTTTCAGTGTGTTACAGAACATGTGCAGCCACCTGCAAATTTTCTTTTTAGCATCACTTTCCAAGTTTTTTCAAAGAATTAACTTTACAAAAGTTGCCTTAGGGAATTCCTTCATGATGCAAATCCTTCAGGTTTGCCTTGAAATCCACAGATGGAGATAATTAGTTAAACTCCTTACCAGTTTCACATTTTATCCGTAATACCCTCGGAAGTTGTCTGAGTTGAGTCAGAAAGCGGCGTTGAGCACAAAGGGCCTTTGCCCAGGGCCTTCGCGTGCAGCCTGATTTCCAAACGGAGATGTTGGGGATGTTTCAGCCCTGCTCGCTGTGTCACAGAGGAATGTCATTCCCCCAGAGCTGATGTAAGGAATTACTGACCTAAGGAATTACGCAGCAATAAAAGAAACAAGTGAAGCTGGATGAATTTAGATCTGAGTTGCATGTTAGTCTTGAGCTCTCAGGAAAACTTTGGTTTGAGAGAACGAACGTGGTTCCTGCCAAGTGCAATCCTCGCTCTGTGGTTTATTTCAGAATATTACCTGCTATATTTGAGTTTTGCTGTGGACATAAGAACACATCTAAATTCATTTATAAGAGGCGAAAGATGGTTAATAGTTGAGATAATTAAAACTTGCTTCTGAATAGATTTCCCTGGGAAATATCTCTGGAGATTTTTCTAATTACTTTGATGCCAAAACACCGCAAATAAAAAATAAATCCCTGTTTTGTTATTTTCAGAAATGACAGGAAGAAAGTGTGCTTGATAGTCGTGTCAGGAACAATCACCTGATGAGATTTTTGTTTGTTTAATAACAAATTAGCTAGTGTGCGCGGGTTTGATGATGATGATAGCTTTTAGTCTTCCAAGCAAATGTGAGGGCCATTACTCTGAAACCAAGTGGAGTGGATTTCAGCAGGTAATTTCCTCTTAATTATATTGTTGAAGAAAAATGACTGAATTGGAGAATGCCGGGGGAAAGTTGTGTCATCAGCATAATCACCTCTGTTATGCTACGGTCTCTGAAATTTCTCCTCTTTTCAAGGATTTGCATTCTTTAGCGTGCATGGTCCTGTGAAGTACTTTTAGCTATTAACGTGGTCTTCACTAGACACCAAAACACATCTGGCAGACCCGGTTTGGAATGATTAAAGGCGCTGCTGGTGACTTGCCGGCGGCGCTGGAATGGCGTGCTGCCTGCTATGCCCTTCCTGCGCTAGATTTCCCTGGAGAGCTCAAAGAGACAGCGGCCTGTCGCTGTAGCAGGTAAAATCATCCGGAGGAGCAGCTGTGCAGGTCTCCCCAGAAACTCTGTGAGTGCGTCCAGCCCTGTCTCCCTTCTCTTTACGTGCAGGGTGTGTTACGAGGAGGAAGGCTGAGGTGACCTGGCTGCCTTGGCCTCCGTCTTACTTTTAATATCAGACTTGGGTATTCTTGTTCTTTTAACAGCTGTAAAATTGATGCCATCAATTAAATTCTTACAAGCTACCTATAGTTTTTAATTCACAGAAATATTCTTTGCTGAAGGGTCACTTTGCTCACATTGAAGTGCGGTTTATTCACGGAGTAGCTTTTAGTTCAAACTATGTATTTTGACTGAGCATTTCCGTGCTCTTTTGTTGTATCAAACCCACTTTTGCAGCTGTTTCTGTGGCTGTTTACAAAAGTTAAGTTCCTGTTTCCTTGCAGTTAGTAGCTGACATGGTACACTGAATATCTTCTCAATAACAGCAAAGCCGCTTTATTGACCACATTATTGAATACGGATGAAAATGACCAATTAGCCAGTAATGAAACTGTGGGCTCTGTTTTGTCTGTTTCAATACAATGTAAAGGTCAAAACCTAATCCGAGATCTATGCTCCGAGGCATTAAGAAGCTGAAATAATGCCAAAGACAGAACCTGAGTTTCGAAGCACTTCTCTGAATCAACTCACAAATGTAATTAGCAAATAAACCTGGTCTGAGTTTTGTGAGATGTCCCAAGCGTCTATGTACTCATGCAAACTGCATTCTTCACAAGAAATGCTGTTTATTTAGGCCATTAGTGTTAAAACAGTCAAACCAGGCAAATAGCCTTCTATTAGAAAATGGTGTTACTGATCTGAAAAATTCGTCTGTTGTACCCTCTAGCAATGCAAGAAGACTCTGTAACTTCCAGGACAAGCTGAATAAGTGTTGGAGTTTTTAGCGTATGTAGAAGGTTCTTGAACTTTAAAGGAGTTTTTAATAACATTATTTTTGAACGGTGTGTAAAGCAACCTTAAGCCATGTCCATCTTCTGTTGTTTAAAAATTTCAGCAGTTATAAAACAGAGCACTCTTCTATCTGTATCTAAGCGGAAGAGTTTTTCAGCTCTCTTCTTTCCAAGCCTCTGCTCATTTTTCTTACTGGACCTCTCAGATGGCGCTGGAATGTGTTTTGGGGGGAGGCAGGGAAGACGGTCAGTAACAGCCCCAGTTACAAGGAAGACAAACAGCAAGGTTTGTTTGTGATGGTCTGTTCAGTCGTGTAGCACTTTAATCCTTTACTAACTTAATGAGATGTGTAGACATACCACAATATGCACGTTGCTTTGGTTCTGCCTTACAGGGCACGCCAGCGAGTCGAGTCCGGTACAAAGTGGATGTTGTCCAGTTCCCTTACAGCGCCAGCATTTTTGACGTGGAGGAAAACTCGGGACGTGTAGTGACGCGAGTAAACCTCAATGAAGAGCCAAGTACAGTGTTTAAGGTATGAACTTCTATCCCTGTATATTTTCAGTTTCTTTTTTCAGTTATTTATTTTTGAAATGAGGATTAAAGAGAGCTTTATTTGCCTAGTTCTCTGTTACAAGGAATAAAACCGTCCACTGGTTTGCACTTCCGAGTGTCCCGTCAAGCACTACCATGAGCTTGTCACTGTTTAGGAACTTAGGCCAGTGCTAATCTGAGTCCCTTTCAGGTTTTAACTAACATAGTAAAGCTCAAAGGGGAAGAGAAGTCTGTCTTGGTTAACATCACCAGAATACAGCTTTTCTGTTGTTGCACTGTTTATTTTCACTTCTCAGTGGTTACTTGGTGCGGGTGTTTTCTGAAGCGGTGATACATAACACGCAGGTGACGTGGATGTGGACGTGGAGCTACGTTTCTATATGAAGACTGCCTTAAATTTTAGCACAGCATGACTTCTCAGAAAATACAGATGTTTAGGGAAGAAGCACAGCAAAGACTCCAGAAATCAGTGATGTGAGGATTTTGAGTTGGTATTTACATCTAGACCGTTGGGCTTGTGTACGCCGCTGAATCTTCTGTGATGTTTTCCAGTCAATTTTTAGCATACTCCTACTTTGTGCGATTGTGATATTTTGCACTGGTGAGTTCCCTAATGCACTGGCTGAAGAAATAGCTGCTTTTTTTTTTTTTTTTTTTAAGCTGTCTCTTCACCAGCCTGTTCTGAGAATAGCTTGGACAGAAGTGAATTGAAAACCCTTGCTAGAATGAGGTGCTGACCTGCTCCATCTAGTGACCTCCTGAAATAAGGATAAATGGAGAGAGAGAGGAAACTGGAAAACTATCCATTACTCCATCCTCAGTGAGCTGGCCTCTCATCCTTTTGCTAGCAGATAGCTTACCTCATATGAAAGCTGAAAACAGCTGTACCTATTTTTCCCAGCAGAGAAGCACAGATTAAATAAATAGAGATGAGTAAAGATCAGATAAGCAGAAGATTTATGACAGATTGCCTTTGGAGAAGGTCTTCTGGTCTTGTCCGTGTTCAAGATACAGAGGATCTCTTTTCTTAGGAGGATTTTTTGAAGGGGGAGGTAATGTGAATTTTTTTTGTTAGACTTTGGTTTTAGACAGCAACACAGAATTCTTACCTCATGCTGCTTCTGTTTGTTTTGTTAGGAGTTATAGGTGATTTTTCAGTAAAAAAAAATGTGTAAATGTAGAACTGAACTATATACCATTAAAGTTGTTCAAATTTATTCTGGAGTTCTGACTAAGGACAGTCTGTGGTTAGATATGAAGAGCATCCCCTGGAAAATACACTTGAGGCTGGCAGTATGCTTTGGAGAGGTATTTGTAGAAGCCTGTTGTATTTGAATTCCAGTTTTCTGTGTTTCTGTGCATTTTCTAGCAGATAGTTCAACTTGTGGATGGCTGTCACCTTTTTTGTCTTTGTTTTGTTCTTATACAACGTATGATTTGCAGTGAAAGAAAATCTCATCAGACCTGTTAGGCCCTGAAAATAGAAGAAGCGTTGTTGCAAGTAAACATAAAAAATGTTCTTGCCTATGCTAAGGAGCGATTTTCTGTGTTGTTTATAGCTAGTGGTCATTGCCTACGATGACGGGGATCCCGTGAAGTTCAACACCACCACCGTAGAAATTGCTGTACTGCAGCCTTCAGTAATTCCACGATTTACCCAGGATGAATACAGGTAAACCATTTATTCTTTCACGTTACAACAGTTGCTTTTTAAGTTTAAATAAGTTCCTGTTTATTCTGTAGTCAGTGTGGAAGGGCTTCCCCTGCATGTACCTCAAGTTTTCTACCTTCTGCTGTTCACTTTGCTTCATGGAAGGAAATAAGACACAAAAATAAGCTTTAAACCAAAGCACCAAAACCTTGTGTAATTAGAGCTAATAACATATTTACTGCTGTTAACTCTTATTTAGGAAATGGAATTGGATGCTGCTCTGTGGAGAAAGCGATCAGCACTGAGGTCCACCAGTATCACAACTGTGTGAAATTACATGCAGGACTTTTTTTTTTTTTTTGCAGCACTCCTGTTTGATGAAGTGAAGATGACAAAGTACTTAAGAGTTGCTTCTTTCTCTTAGCCGCAGGTTGTTTGGCAGCCAACCATTCCCCAGTTGTATCAGAGAGTGGTGCAATTTCACCATCTCAGCAGGTTGTCTCCAGCTGGAAAGATGTGGGCTGTAGGTGACAATGAGAGAGAGGAGAGGTTTGTTTGGAATTATCCTCTTCAAATGTAGTGGCGTAATCAGTATCAGAATATAACGCGGTTTGTACGTGTATTTTCAAAACTAAGTACTGCAGGAGATCAGAAATTGGACGGAACGGTATTGGCTTCAGCAGGCACTAATGAGAGGACTTGCTCAGCTGTTCTAAGGGTTTTAGACAAAAATTCATGATGTACATTCTGGTTTTCCTCATGATTAGGCTATTAGCATTTTGAAGGGGTACCTTAAAAAATTAAATATGGCAAAATACTAATTTTGTGTTTAACATGGAAACAGAAGTATGAAATCTGAAAGAATACTGCAAGATTCCCAACTTTGCATTTAATGATAGTGCCAGTGGTAATCCTTTGCTGAAGGGATTTTCTTGAGAGAGATTATTCCTGCTGCTCCCTATATTTTATTAGATATCTTCAAATGCATGACATGTAGGTTAGATAATGTAGCCAAAGGTAGACCTTTAAATGAAAATGTTTCCATTTGCTTCTGTAATTTTAGATACCATGTGAATGCGTGCAGTTTCTGACTAATATTTAAAGCCTTTCTGTAATAGACTTAACCTTCTGTGTTACTGTTTTAAAGAAAAAATTGAACAGGTCCTGCTTGTGTAGCTGCGAGGAAACAACATGTGTCGCTACGTTTAACAGAAAGACCTGAAAATACAATTATGAGACCTTTCCAAGATACTGCACGCCGACACAGCGTTGTTGTTTGCAGGGCTGTGAGAAGAGACTTGAAGGTTCAGGAGCCCGGGCAGAGTTTGCATGGTTTTCTGAGAAATTAACTGAGCTCGTACTTCCTGAGGCCACCTTGAGCCCCAGTTTCATCCCAGGAGATGGGAACTTTATTTCACTAGAGCAAAGAAAGCGTAAAAAGTGGCTCATATCCCCTAATACCCTTAGATGACAAGTGAATAAGCCGCATTATCTTCTCCTCCTTGCAAACTCCTCGGGATTAGCTGATAGCCTAGTTTCTCTTTCCAAAGAAATGGCACTACTCTATTCTTGGTAAACTCTGCACACAGTCATTAAAAAACTCTTAGAATCTTTTGGGACTATTTTTTTTCAATGTCAGAAATTAAATGAAAACATCCCCATAGCTTTCTGATTCAACTCTGAGAGTCTCTGAAACATTTTGGAGCAGGGCTAGTTTGGATTCTTACGGTTTTTAGGGATTGTCACACTCCGCAAACCGCGCTCTGCGTTTGGTTTCTTGACAGTGATGCAAGCTGAAACTGGCAGGTTTCATATAACCTTATTTTTCATTTGACGCATCTTTAGGGTGAATGTCAGCACACTGTAATGGTACTGCTTGCAAAATGATAAACTGTTGGATGTGGATAGTAGAATTTCTGAAGGATTGAGAATTAGTGGCTTTAGAGTGGCTTAGTCTTGATCTTTGCTTGCATAATTATCATAATTGGGTTGATTCCAGTGGTTTTTTTTCCAGCTGCTTTACAAACTTTGTTTCTGTGTATTTAGAAAAAGGTCACAGTTGAACAGTTTTACAGAAAAAAGCTGCCTGCACAGTTGCAGCGTGTATTACAAATCAGAGATAAACACAAAAAGAGGGGACCAGATGGCATGATGAAAAAGGCATCGCGGCGTTAGGCGGATCGGGAGATGAAAGTACAACTCTGCCTCGAGCTGTTGGTCTGTCAGACCCCAGCGCGTGAGGATCGCTGCTCCGAGTCCTGTTCGTACTAAGGAAGGCTTTGATTAATTATTATCCATGTCTTAAAGTGGCTTCCACAGGAGGCAGCAGTCAAGTAGATGAGGGTCAGAGATTTGCATTTTATTCCCTGGCTCTCCCCCTGCATTGTTGCAGAACTTGGGGCGGGTTAATTAGTCTGTTTTTCCCACCACCTTCTTTGTTTGGATTGTAAACTATACAGGAGATTCCTAAATGCGGCTGCACTACGCGTATAAAACAGCAAAGGGAAGCTAAGAGCTCTGAGAACCAAAAAATACAACATGGAGCAGTTGCTTTATGACAAGCGAGTGATGAAATATCGTTCCTCCCTAATGACTGAGATGGATGACCGCCAAAGTACATGGGAGAGGTATCTGCTGCAGCCAGTCAGCTCTTCTGCGGGGAACTGGCAAGTCAAGGCCAAGCATCCCAGCAGCCTGGGGATCCCAGGGTGCTTTAGGACGTTCAGCCTTCGCGTGCTCCCACCCTGTTAGAAGCAGAGCGGCATCAGCCAGCAGGTCTGCATGAGCTGGCCCAGCAGCTTGTGCAGATGCCACTCCGGGGACGTGTAGACCGTTAGCGTAGTGAATAAGGGCCAGATGATCCATGCTTTGCACTCCTTGCGTCTTCTGGGGACACCAATACGCCGCAGCTCCCACAGATCTCTCTCCAGCGCATCCTTAGATGTGAGCCTTGCTGCCTCCACCGCACTGCAGCTGGTACCACAGGCCATCCCGGTGATCCGAGCCTGGATCTTCCTTCTGAAGCCGCAGAGCTTAGCTCCATTAGCAGTGCGGGTTCTGCTCTACGTGGGTCCTTGTCTGTCCTTGTTGTGGATGTTAAATATGACTTTGAGAGCGCTGACAGCAGCAGTGCCTGCTAAATAACATGTTTTCCAACCCTAGCATTGTTTGCTTGTTCCACAAAAACACAAAGTGTGAAGAGGCAAAAATCAAAAGGAATCAAAAGCCCGTAACATGCAGAAGTGTAATTGTGGATGGCTGGTCCACCTCTGAGCCCACTTGGCCTTTTGCTGCCGATGCTCTTCTCACTGCGTCTCCCCGCGGGGTGGTCGGCAGTCGGGCGGATTTTGTTGGTTCTCCAAAGCACTGGTAGCAGAGGGAGGCGCGAGCACCAGACCTGATGCGCGGGGCCGTTGTCAGCGGTGTATGGAGCGGCCTGAGCTGCCGCTTCTGCGGCCTCTCTCCAACCAAAGTGACAGCCGGGGGGGGCTGGGCACAGCAAGGTGATAAAAAAAAAAAAACTGTGCTGGTACACAAGCATGTGAGACTTTCTGCGTCGCTGCCCAACACAGGCTGTGCCCGTTCACTAAGTTTATTAAACGCTGACTTTCATCTTCCTCTGCTTTGTGCTGGCGAAATGGCCGCGTCTCTGGCAATAAATCACTTGCTTGGGAAAATCAAGTTGGCTGCTCTTAGCACTCCTTTCCCAAGCTGTTATTTCTCTTGTCCTGACGGCTCCTCCCAGATCACCTCTTGATTGAACTCCAGAGCGAGTAATTGATCCAGAAGTTTCCATTTCTTCCAAACAGGTAATGGCAGCACTTTCATTTCTTAATTAACAGATCATAATTAGTAGCGCTATGGAACAGTGAAGACCAGATGTGAAGTGAACCTCAGATGAATATAAAGAGATTTTTTTTTTTTTTTTTTTTTTTAGCAAGCCTGTCCTCTTCATGAGTACCTTCTCATTTTAATAAAGTAAAAGTTCAGAGGGACTTGGGATCTTTTTCTGTTTTGTTAATTAATAAATATCACATCCTCTGCAACTTAGAAGGTCACTGCTAATAGCAACGCGCTGCTGTAGCGGGAAATGAAATGTTAACCGAAAGCGGCGGAATTGGTTCCTAATTATTGCCTGCGGGCACATTAACCAGGTGTTCAGCCATTTCATAGCAGAAAAAGGAAAATACTGGAAAGTTTTAGCTTCTGTTCGTGTTGCGTTATAGGTCCCCAACCTGTTTGAAAATGTGTGTCCACTAGTTTGGTAATCTTGAGGTTTGGTTCCAGTTTATACAGAAATATGTCAAGGTGCAAATTTGAGGATGTGGCTTGGTGTAAACGTGGTATGGCATTTCATTTCTCTGTGTTCTGGTTAAAAAGTGAGATTTTGTGATAGGAGGACCTCTCACTTGCTCAGGAGAAGATTCGTTGTAGTGTTTTCCACTTAATTAAATCCACCACCGCTGTAGGCAGATCTCGTCCAGGAAAATGGCTACGTATCGTGGGATTTCACAAAACAAAATTACGGAGGCGTATCAGGAGTCAACTGGAGGTGTTATTCCAAGAGGCTTTTCCCAGGTCTCTGGGTTAGCACTGTTTGGTCAGTTATTCTCATTGTGACATAGGAAAGGGGGAGTCCTGCACAGAGGCATTGAGAGCATGGATATCATTTCATGTTTGAAATCTCTCGAATTCGGTGCCTCCTTCAAAAAGGTGCCGTTTGGCACAGGACGGCATCCACAATATTGTGAAGATCTAAGACCTCGTAGAAGCAACTGTGCTTATTTTTTGTCATGAGCGTCCTACTGGCTGTCATCCTTCTTTACAGTGCGTGAGAGAAAACTACAAGTACCAAGAGAAATGAGTTATTCCAGGGAGAGGAACAGGTTAATCTGTACATGGCCTAAAAAATCAGGAATGCTAAGTTCACCTCAGAAATGAGGACAGCAGCTGAGAATGTCCTTTGTTCAAACCAGGAGCAGGACAGGGGAAAAAAAGCCGAACCATGTACACCAGGATTTGGAGGGGAAGGGAACGTTTTTGAGTTGTAGGCAACACTGAGGTTTCCAAAGCTATCTTACTGCTATACGTATTTGTCTCTGACATGTTACTTTGAGAAGTAATCTGAGAAGTCATAACTTATTTCCTGTAAGTAAAATGGCATTATTCAAGGAGTCAAGATGAAACCATGTGCCGACGCGGCAGGATATAACCTTCTGCCTTGGATGGGGTTGGTTTTCCATCAGGCTGCTCCTGAGCTGTATTTCTTTAAGCTTCTGTTTATTTAAGCTTGCTTTTTTCCTTCCTATCAGAGCTCACTGCCACTTCAAGTAGCATTCCCCCTTCTGACAGGAGCTCACGGGGTTTTAGTTTGGTCCCTCAGAAGCATTTTGTTTAATGATGGTAGATGGCGAGCATCCTTTTCAGTAACCCTTCTCCCAGGAGATCCAAGTCTCACCACTACTTCTTCTGCCTTTCCCAGAATGGAATTTGCTTTTACATTTTATGAACAAAAGACAGGAAGAGTCAAGTATCACGGATGACATTTTTGATGCAGCATTTCTGAGGTGGGGGGAAAAACAATCATCAATGTTTTCCTCAAGCTGAAGCTAGAATGATGCGTAGGTTCCAACGTGTGTTTTTAACTTGTCTCACGTGTCAGTGGCAGCTTGGCTTGAGGAAAATATGTGTGAAATAAGAAAGTACACTTTAGTGTGTAGCTATAAAAGTTAGGAAATTAAATTATTTGTACAGCAGATACTGAAGCACGGTTTGCCATTAAAAAGTCACTGAGCGAGTTCGCAGATGGTCGTGGTGTAGAAAGATCCCCCTTTTATTCCAGTTCTCCTTGTTCTAGTAGTGCTACATTGCATTTTATTAAAATCCTCTATTTCTTCTTACTAAATGAAAAGGAGACTCTAATTTCCATATATTTTTTTTTCAATGAACGATTACAGTGAACTGGATCTAGCTGCATGTTACCCAGTTATACCAGAAGAGGTAAGCGCGGGGTCCTGGTCCGGGCGGGGAGTCTCCATTGCTGTGCCTCGTGAGGATGAGGAGCAGAGCTTTCAACGCCGTGTTGCAGTTTAGTGAAACGCAGAACTAAGTCACTCTGGGAATGTGAATAGGGAATAGAAATAGAATCCTGACAGAAATTTTCATGTCTTCGTGTCCTTAGCTTTAATTTAGGAAGATTGGTGGAGTAACACAAACATGTTATGCCTGAGGACCGAGTTCACGGGAACAAAATTTGACATGTGGATTAAAAGAGAATAGATTGTGACAGGGGTTCACTGTAGCAATGTCCAAACTCCCCTGCCGTCTGTTTTAGAGATAAATACCATGAAAAGGTCAGGATGTCTTGAACCAATTTGAGAACTGAGGCAGAAGGTGAGGATATTAAGTACAGTAAGGAATAGACGATGTTTTTCAGGACACTTTGAAGATAAACTGCTTGAAAAATACATCTAATTCAGAAGAAAATGTTATTTTCCTGAAAAAAAGAACCACTGTCTGTCAGACTGTTTGGATCATTAGTTGCACATACTGGAGACTGAAAATTTGAGAAGTTGATCAATTATTGCTCTAACATAATTAGAAGGTTCTAAAAGGACCTTATTTTGTTGAGCGAGGACCACAGGCCAAGAGAGACTAACTGCATTGTGAAGGGATTAAAAGAGCTGCCATCAAGTTTACTTTTTCCTGTCTTGTTTCTTTACTTCTTGGTTTGCTACCCTCGTTAGAAACTTGTACATGTTTTTCACAAATTTGAGCTCTGCACAGCCAGACCAATTCAAGTGTTTCTGTTTGCAGAGCTTTTATTAGCTGTTTTGGTTTCCGTAGGACTGTACTGTTAGCTCGTCACATCCTAGACGCTCCCGTGCTCTGTCAACTCCTGACTTTTCTGCGGGAACATACGTCTATTCAGTTGGTTTTAATGGTTTCCGTAGCTTCTCTTTAATGCAAGGCGTCAGACAGACAAAGAGCCACGTGAAATCACTTCCCGTGAGGAGCTGGACAAGGAGAGTCCATACAGGAGCGGGTACGCCCGTCGGAAAGGTGTTCCAGGTGGAAGAGGGTGGAATAGCTTCTGGTGAAATGCCCCCAAGAGTTCCAAGTAGCTAAGACCAAAACACTTTAAGAAGCTGTAATGCAAGAGAAGGTAGGGAGATGATTTTACCAGGAGAGGTCCCAACGACATTTTAATCAAGTTGAGCTAAAAATCTTATCAGTGGAATTAAAGAAAAAATTAAAATATTTAAGTTCTGAGGTGTGTTCCTGGACCTTCATGAACTAAAATACAATCCACAGAGTCGACTGAAGTGTCTATTACAGAGTACATACACATCACGCTATTAAACTTCAGCACTAAACCAATTTTCCAATTTATTATTGGGTTTGCTGGTTTTAAATTTAATTTTTGATTAGATCTCGTGTTCATGCTTTTGGAGATAGAAAAGTTTCATGGTGAATTTAAAGCATATTGGATAGCAGGCAAACTGAAAAACAGATGAGTCTGCTGTGTTTACCAAAGGGGAAAAAAAGCAGCAAAAAGGAAGGGAGGAAAAGTTAAAATTTCACTTTGAACATTAAAAATAGTTAAGCCCTGCACCCAGCGGCTCGATAAGGTGTTGCAGACGTTATCAGACAAAAGTGCCTTCAGACACTCAGAATCCTAATCCCGTGTTGAACTCTCAGCGGTGCCCTTCCCTTTCGCTATGCTGGCGTTCCCTAAGCCTTCTGGTGTCGCGTCTTCTCGCAAAAATAACCGGCCTTTATCATCCGGTAATGCAAAATTATTGCATAAAATGCCCTTGTCCCCTTGCCTGTCCCCCAAACTGGCTTCAAATAGTAGGTCTACCACTTACCGAAAGGAGAAGAAAAAAAAAAGCTGCATTGTTGTACATCTTAGTCATTCAGAAATTGGAAGATAATGAACTTATCCCCAAAGAAAGCTTATTAGAGCTTGTAGTACAGGGTGAAGAACAGTATATTGTCAACTGAAAAGCATTGTCTTTTGCTGGTTCGCTTCTCTAAAATTCAGAAAAATGTTCTTAAAAGGCCGGCTGTGTGTTTTAATTCAGCTGATGCATTGCTCCCATTGAACCTGATCACCTCGGTGAAATCAGGGAAATGAAATCAATACAATCACCGTGGCGGTGTTCCGTCCGTTCCCTCTCCCGGCAAACACAAAGCCGCTTGCTAATTGATACGGATTTGTCAATTCCTGGAGTTTGGCGGTGTCAGAGGGGAAGCGACAGGGCCGTTTTTCCATTAAATGAATACACTGGAAGGGTGCTTTGGATGAGGTGTGGGGCTCATGTGTGCCCAGACAGGAGGGGTTTTGTTCCAATTATGTGCCTTCCGAAGAGAAAGAAAACAACATCGTATATAACGCAGAATAAAAAGGTAAAATCGGGTAGCAATAATGAATTTTATTTCTATTGCCGATAGCACACTTGAGGCAGAAGGCTGGGAGCCAGAGTGGACGTGTTTTTAAGTGAACTTAGAATATTTTTCTGCGAAAGAATCAGGAGGTCATTGTTTTGGTACATCATCTCCAGGGCAAGAGGTTGTGTAGCAGGCATCGTCACCCAGACCACCCAGGTCTCTTTTTTCTTCTACCTTTTTTTTTTTTAGTACAATAATGAATAATTTACCCATGGAAATTTTTCACTTAATTCCATATATTCAGTATCATTATCTGGAACTTTTTCTAGGGTGTTTGAACCAATACTCATCCCAAAGAAAACGTTTGTAAGAAAGAGATCAAGGGCATATGGTTGGTCTCTTGGTGTGTGACGGCCAAGGTTTGGGTTTGACAGGATTTCAACCTGGCGTTTGAGCTTTCTGCCCTTAGACTGGGAAAATGTGGTGTGGGGTGGAGTGTTTGAAAAATACGTGGAGGATGAAAGAGGGAAGTCGTAAAATATTCTCTGACTCAAAAGCAGGTGTAGGTTCTGTCCAGAATTTTGAAGGTCGTTGCACAACTGAAATACCCCTTAAAGTCTACTCCTGTTTGAGCCCAGCTCAACATATCCTCAGCTGTCTTTGATTTCATTATATACCAAATAAGCGTAATTTTTAAAAATTGGAAATAATCTGGATAGTGCTAGCTTTAAAAAGATGCATCTGCATTTATGGATGAATACAAAGATTTCCTTTCAAGTTTCTTTATTCGCTGGCATCAGTAGTTTTAAGCCTGAATTCAGCCTTTTCTTGCTGTGATGAGAAGCTGAACGTTTGATTTGAGATGAGCTGAAGAGTCCCACTTCTTGTTGAAATTGTTTAGGCTGCTCTTTAAATACATTAGCGCAGAGTCTTTGTTCATTCTGAAGTAGTTACAGTCTCCTTGAGGAAACCGCATCTCCAAATGTTACTCATCGCACTTTGCGAGGAAATGACATTTGAACAGTGGAAGAGAAAGAGTGAAGTAATTCATCGCTGCGTTTCAGGAGGAAACCCCTTATTAATCCATGATGAAGCCGTGCTGAATATGGGGTGCTCAGTTTTCAGTGTTTGTACAAAGAACATGAGACACCGATACGTTAGTAGTGTAATCTTTTATTCTTTGTTTTTCTTTACACGAATCAGCACTCAGTGAATCAGAAGCAATTTACTGGACGCTTAAAAGATGTGTATGTATTGTTGGGTTGCAGTTCATTTCCTCAGGAGCTTTTTGGCTTTTAGTAGCAAAATGGGTTGGCGGGAAAATTTTAGGATATTTCTGAAGAGTAGAAATTCCTGTGGAGGTGGCTTTAAAGTGCTTACTGCTTAAATGATACAGATTTAGCTGTGAATGAGTTTTCCTGCGTGCGTTTCTGATAGATTATTGAGATTTTGTGGTAGAGGTGAGTATTATAAAAGAGCTATTACCTTCTAAATTTGACTTGCAATTTATCGGTCTGTGGTGGGTTTTGCTTTTCTGGTATTTTCTCCTCCTTATTCCCTGCTTTTCCATTTCTCATATCAAAGAATTATTATATCTTTGTGTTGTCACCTATTGTCAGTTAGACTTCTTCCTGGTTTTTGTATTTGCAGAGGCGAAGGTTAAACTTTTGTGGTTTTAATATGTCCTTCTATCATAACAGATCCTCTTGCTTTGGCAGCCTAGTAGGTGGATGAAACTGCTAACCTGAGGAGCAAATTTCAATAATTTACTGTTCAGGCAACCAGAAGGTAACAAACACAAATACTTTTGTTCCATTCTGCAGACCCCCACCAGTGAGTGAAAGTGCCCCAAAAGGAACCGTGGTCGCGGTTGTTACAGCGGCTGCCTTGAACCAGACGATTGTGTATTCAATTGTTTCAGGAAACGAAGAGGGTAAGCACTAAAATTTTGGTCTTGGTGGTTGTGCCGAACCTAGCGCATGCATCAGAGGTGTTCGGGAAACAGCGATTAGAAATAAAGCTGCTGAGGTGAAATCCCACCTGATTAGTTACCAGAATTACAATAAAAATTGAAGTACAGTGAAATTCTTGCTGATGTTTAGTTCCCGTTGGTGCCACGTGGTGTGAACCCATGACGTACTGAAATAAGAATGTAAATAGCTTTGATGGAGTTGTACTCCTTCCTTAGAAATCTGGTTTAAAGCATTACAGACCTTGCCGTGCTGTAGCCACAAGTATTAGATTAGAACCTGATATTTAAACAAAACACGGTTCCTGCATTTGCATCCTTCTTGAGCGCTCTCCGTGATCCACCTTTAAATCTCTACGCAAAATTACACTGCGTTGTTTGAAGGGATGGGGAAGAATTCCCCGTCTCATCCTCCTTTTTGTGAGCAGGCTGTTTGTCTTGTCCGCTCTTGCCAGCGTGTCCTCCGGGCGGTTATTCCAGCACCAGGTCAGATGCAGCTGCTGTGCTCCTTCGGACACAGCTTCGAAGAGGAGTTACGTGGGCTTTTGGGGGCCTGAGGGAGGGACAGGAACAGGAATAGTGTCATCCCATTTTAAAACGTCTTTATGCATCTTAAAGTTACTTCTGTTTTTGGTGGATTTCAGATGTGTTTGCTATTAACAACAGAACAGGCGTGATCTCAGTCAAAAAGTCTCTGGATTATGAAAGTGTGAAAAGTTACGAGCTTCGAGTTCAAGCAGACTCCTTGCAAGTGGTACGATCCAATCTGCGTGTCCCTTCCAAAAGTAAGTTAAAAAATCCTTGGTTTAAAATCTCTTTTCAATGTACCTGTGGGTTTTTTTTTTTTTGAGGGTATTGATAACTGCGCTCCAGCCAGTGACCTTGTTTTGTTATCAGAACTGCAGTGGCGATGACGGTGTGTGAGCAGCAGAGAGTGCGTTTGTGGATCTCTGTGCTTGCCTTCCGTACGTGGCGCTGATGAATCTTGAGCGAAATCCTCCCACGTCACGTTGCTGTTAACAGTTGTAGGTCCCACTGATACAGACAGAAGTCCTGTTTCTATATAAACAGGGAGTTGATGGCACAACCTGAACGTTTTCAGTGTAATTAGGGATTTTTGTGATGGAATGGCACGGTTACTTTTTCCAGAAACACATAATGCAGCCCAAAATAGAGATTTGCTCCCTGCTGGGCTTGTAACAGCGCAGCAAATGCTGGGACGCTACCGAGAGAAATGGGGAACAGATACGCAGCAGGGGGGACAGGAAGAAAAAGCCTCCTTCAGCGCCCCTGAGAGGAGTTCATTGCAGCCCTGAGTGAGAGCGGACTGGAGGCAAGGACTGGGAAAAGGGCAGTGAGGACTGAAAATACTACCTCTTGTCATTTCAAATTGATTGTGAGTTTATTTCAAGTCATTGTTCTGTGGTCGCAGTTATTCATTCCAGTATGAGCTGTGGGCTGGATCTTTCGCAGGTGGCTGGAGCTTTTTTCTCTTCTGCGCTTCCACCAGCGTTAATCACAGCGCGTCGGTCTGTATCTGTCACTGCTCTGAGACTGTCACCTTCCACCTGCCCTGGGCAGGAGATGATTTGTTGTGCCTGTGTCCAGGCACAGCAAGCACTGGGCAAATGAGGAATGAGAGCACGGCGTGCTCCCCTTTGATCCCCCGCTGCGGGGAGAGGTGAGCTGTGTCAGCCGTTTTGCTTTTACCACTCATTCTTGGCTCTCGCTGGCACATTGGGAGGCAGAGAGCCGCAGTGCGCCCCGTTATTGTCAGAATTGTTCCGTGACAGACGCTTTCCCACACTGCAGGCTGTGATCCACAGAGCTGACAGTCTGAGGGTTACCAGGGAAGGACCGCCCTTAACTCACTGGGCTGATTCTGCTGTCCTTTGTCTATAATTAATCTCATAATTATTGTTCTCATGATGGATACAGTAATAGCCATGAATACTAGGAAACCCATCTCCAGCTTATTTCAGTGCCCCTTTGGTGCATATGCTCAAGAGTATTGTGTATAGATTAGAGATCAAAATTCAGATTTTTGGGGATAATAATTTAAACAGAGTGCAAGCCAGTTTCTTGGCTATGAAGATGCTACGGTAGAACCTGCTTGCGATACTGAAATTGGTACCTCGTGAGCATTTGCTTACAGATTACTGAAGTTCTTAAAGATATTAGACTTAATGGGCTTAAACATTTGGGAGCGTGCCATAAAATCGTGTGCTAGACTGTAGCCTGAGACAGCTCTCCCAGCTGGGCAACAGTTTTAGAAGGGTGATGGCTGAATTATTTTATTCAGGGATGCTTGATAATGACTGGATTTTGAATTTGGTGCAATTTACAGGAAGACGTGCACTCGCTGCGTTTGGATATCTGGGAATATACAGCACGTATTAGATTTTGAATATGCACTGTGCTGGATGGATAGCTGAATAATTTGGTAGACATATATTTTTAAATTACTTTACAGGTATCTGGCTAACTAAATCACTTATGTCTTTGTAATGGAGATCCCTTGAGCTCTGGGCTTGATGTATGTCTTTCCATTTTCTCGGTTCCCTTTTCTTTTTTGATGAGTTTTAATCAGGTTAAGTGCTCCTTCCAAGTTTCGGGGCACTGAATTGATGAACTACAGTGGAAGGAGATGGGACAGAATTAATGCATCACTGTGGACCTTGGTGGCTTTGAAATGATGGAACCACTTTGGAGATGGGTGACTTTGAATGCACTTCTCTAGAATTATGTGGCGTTGAATTAATGCACCGCTCTGACACGCGCTGGCAGTGAACTGCCCCCAGTTGTGGCGGTAGATACCGCGGCATCGCTGAACCGTTCTGGAACTTGGTGGTGGTGAATAACCTGCAGTGACGAGCCCTTCTGGAGCTAGATAACACAGCACTGATGAACTGCTCCGCCACAAAACGGGGCTGAGTTGTACAGAACTCACACGCTAGGTACCAAATTGTTGTTAACTGTGTGGTATAGAAGATAATGACATACAAGTGGGAGTTTGAGTTTTCATCTGTGCAGTGGAGAAGTGGATGATACTGCAATGAGCTTGTCATGCAGCGACAGCGCCGACTGATAGCGTAGTAATAAATGAATAAGTAAATGTGGACAGAAAGTAAATTGAGATGTCCTTTGGAGTACGAGAATATAAATTTGGTGACTTAACCCAGGTTTTTAAAATATGATGCTAGATCATGCAAAATCACACTCTTTCAGTGGAATGGAACTCCTTAAATGAGTTACTGTAACTGAAACTTTGTAATATAAAATTGCAGTGCGTTTTTACCTCACTTGAGTGGAGAAAAGGCTAGGTTTTCTGATGATAGTGAATTTCAGATGTTGGAATTCTGGCTTGAGGAATCAGCAACTAGTGATGCTTTGCCCTGAAAGACCTTCAGTATCAATGGACTTCTCCAGTTTGGTTAAATTCAGCAGCCTGGGGGTTTTTTCTGTCTGCTCTTTGCTTCTTAGATTGTCTGTCGTAATAGCCTGTAGTCCGGTGGTGTAGTGTAGGTCAAATCAGGATCGTGATTACTAGCTTCCAAATAGAAGCCTTCAGTTCTCTCCCAGTGAATAAGCTGGAAAAAGAAAAACTGATCTATGAAGGAAATATCACAAAACTGCGTGTGGCAGGATGTGTTCGGCAGCTGGAAGGTGCTGCTCTGTGATCTGTCACAGAGCGAGCAGCTCCTGCCTCCCAGCAAGAGTTGAGAATTAGTGAGCTGACAGGAATGAATCAGTACAATTAATCATTTACTAAACCAGAGTACTTCTTGAACGAGAGCAAGTGAAACATCGTCTTTTACTTCATTTGAGCGTTGTCAGCTGTTTGTGAAGTTTCTGTATTGCTGTCCGGCAGTTTGGTACCCAGGGAAATGCGGTCGGAGCAATAGCCCTGCCTCCTTGAAGGGACAGGAGGAAGCAGAGGGGTTGACGGGAAACCAGAAGGAGCAGAGAAGAGAAAGTGCTGCCTAAATGCAGTGAGAAAGAGCGGTGGAGTAGTACAGACCAGAAGGGCAGGACAGCCCGCTGTGGTGGGAGACACCAGGGCTTCCCACAGGGATCAGGAGAGAAGGGTATATTTGCAAGAGAGCCAGAATATGTTTGCTCTTGAACACCACGGCCCTCCAAATTCCTCCAGGTACAGAGGCGGAGGGTTCAGTCTCACGTTTTCCAGCGTTCACGGTTTCCAGCATCTGAGGAGAGCACATCTTTTCATTCCCGACACCTTTCAGCATGCCGCCGCACTCCGCTCGCTGAACTGCTGCCGACAGCGGTTGTCGTTCGCTCTCTTATCTTGACTTATCGCTGCCGTCTGCGCGTAGCTTCCCCCGTCCTCCGTGGCCGCACAGCGAGGGAGCCTCCGGGCTGTTCCAGTGTCTGTCTGCAAACGGGCGTGGATGCAAACAGATTGCTTAAAAATTAAACCGTGCAGGGGAAGGTGTTACCAGTTGGCACCGTGCCGCGTGAAAGATTTGTCTTCGTTAGAAGTTACCTGTGTTACCAGCGTCTGGCTCAGCCAGTTGTGGAGAGGGAGGCCGGAGGGAGGATTTTTGACTGCGGGTGGCTCTGCTGTAGATTTTGTGGTGTTTGATTGTCTCTGAGACTGACGGTGAGGTGCTTCTGCCTCCGAAGTCATGTTCTCCTGGCAGGGGTGAAAAGGGGAGTTTCTTGTGTCATGGACTTGGAAATGCAGTGGAACTCTCCCCTGTGTCCCTGGTCTTGTCACCTGCGTCTTCATTAGGAAACTTCTGGCATTGCTTGTAGTCCTGCTGTCACCTCTCCCACGTCCTCCTCTTTGTATTTTTGGTCACACTCTTGCTGACTTGCTTGGCTCTAGTTGAAGAGTAGGGAAAGGAAGAGCAACAAGAGTGTCTTTCACATTCCTAGAGATGCAAGAATAATGATGGAACCACATGGTTGGTTTTACTGTCTTTTAAGAGGAATTAAAAAGAAATTAAAAGAATGACAAACAATGAGGTTAAATATAAACTAAGTTAAATATGAAAATGAATTCTGTATCCCTGTATTACTGACTTTTCCAGTAGCCTTACATTTTTACTTTCAAACATGTTGCAAAAGTTTGTGCTGATGGTGTTTTAAAATTTGGCTGCCGTGCCAGCCGCTGAATCCGGGAGACGCGACAGATGGACAAAATACGCTGCGGAGCCTGAAGAGCTGTGAATCTGCCTCCTCTGCCACACGGCTCCGGGGTCGTTTCCCTGAAAACCACTGGGACAAACTTCAAATTTCCCTGGGCATCAAAGCAAACACAGTTTAGAGTCTCTCTATTTTAGAGAGACCACATAAAATGTGAACTCTCTTTCAATTAATAATTTGGGAGAAAGAGAAGTTTTATATGTATTTAAATGAGGCCTTGGATCAGTGCTTTTCCAAAGACTTTGCTGCTTACGCCTCAATGAAGCTTCTTTTTGCGCTGTGGCATATGAGCCTCTTCAGGCTTTATGGGCACATGCTGATTTAGAGCAAAATGCCACTAAAAAATATTCGGATCTGATTCCTATTTGGTTCTGCCAAATTCTGTAAGGCGAGATTGAGCGCAGCTGCAGTTGCGTTCGCTTTACCTGCCAAAGCACAAAGTCTGCGCAGCAGACTTGTAAGATAGTAGTGAAGCCAAGTGCTGTGGAACCCTGTCGAATTACAGTTCTCATTCCCAGTTTGATTAAAATGAACTTTTTTAGAAGAGAAGAGTCCACTGTTACCTGCTGTTTAAGCTAAATGGTTTTTTTCTGTGTTAAAGTGACCGAGGTATGGAGAGCAGCTCTACCAATGGATGGTTTGGCATCTTAGAGGAGACGAGCGCAGTACCAGTGGTGAAAGCGTAACGTAAAACAAATCTGGTAACACCCGTCGTAGAACACTGGCCCAGGTTGCCCAGAGAGGCGGTGGATGCCCCATCCCTGGAAACATTCCAGGCCAGGTTGGCCGGGGCTGTGAGCAACCTGATCTGGTTGGAGATGTCCCTGCTCCTGGCAGGGGGGTTGGACTGGGTGGGCTTTGAAGGTCCCTTCCAACCCAAACCATTCTATCATTCTATGATCGTCAACGCTATCCCAGTGTTCAAAAAGCATTGCTGCTGTTCATCTTAATTTCTGCAGTTTGGTGGGAAACTGCACGCTCACAAGGAATCGGGCACGTTATGACCACTACTTAGATAAGCAGTGCTACGGGAAGAGTTTTCAACAGGTGTGTTTGGGAAGAACTGCTGGGAATGCCTTCTACACACTAGCTCTGACCAGCTCCTTGGAGGTTTTGTTGTTGGTTTTGGGTTTTATGGTAGTCGTTCGCAATCTACTAGTTCTATGTCTTTCAGAGGATCCGCAGGTTTCCTTTGGAGCAGCTTTCAGGATATTTTCACTCTGCTTATGCAAATCACAGAAGCTGGAAGATCCAAATGCCTTATCTTCTAGCCTTGGGAGCGATGATTTTTCTGGAGCAGTGCGTGCAATGCGTTTGTTCCTTACAAGCTGAAGCTGACGTACCAAGCAGCTGCAGTTTCGTGTACTCTGTGCGTTGCAGCTCATCTCGGGGGGGTCTAGAAGAGCAGAGGCAAATGGGGCACAGGAGACCTCGCCGGAGATTGTGGTGCAGAAATTTCCTTTGCAGCGTATCATCTGGGAGGCTGACGGACCTTTGTGGCTGCTGAACTAACTGGTGTGAAAAGTCCAGACAAAAATGTGTCTTAGCAATAAAAACGTGCAGTAAAACTAGAGAAGCTGTTTGGTTATCAAATATCACCTGCATACCTTGTGTGCAGAGAAGCACTTCCCTCACAGCTGAAGGAAGGCAGTTGTAGCACTCAGTCCATTTTCTTCTCCACTCTTTTTGGCCACCTTGGCAGCTCAGTGCTGCTTTGTCCAGGGAAAGACAGTTTCCTCTTTCACCTGGCCAGCGTTAGGTAGCTCAGTCACAGTAATAAGAATTATACTTTGATTGCATGATCAACTCTGGGAATCCGTGAAAAAGAAGGTAACTGGAACTGGATTCCCGATCTAGAATACAAAAGGAGCAAGGCTTTACATACACAAGGAGACAAAATTTCCCCTCTGGAGGGTGAGTGTAAATTCTGGGGTCGTTTGGTGTTCACTGCCCTCCCTGTGAGAGTATCAGTAACCAGCAGTGCACAGGACAGAGTGAGTGCTGTTGCTTCCCTTCAGGAACCAGAAAAGAGGGCTAGAGCCACACACAAACAATACTTATCCCTGGAAAAGTTCAAGGATCCCTGGAAACATTCCAGGCCAGGTTGGCCGGGGCTCTGAGCAACCTGATCTGGTTGGAGATGTCCCTGCTCCTGGCAGGGGGGTTGGACTGGGTGGCCTTTGAAGGTCCCTTCCCACCCAAACTACTCCATGATTCTGTGGTTTAAAACAAGCATTAACAAACGTGGAATATGAAGGAAAAAAGAGCCTGATGCCAGAGTCTTAAAGCAGGCTCTGTAAGAGCCTGGGGTTGGGTGGCCTTTTCTGTCAGGCAGGACACTGTGGAGGTGCAGGGGTGGTGGACGTAGGAGCACCGGACGCCGAGTCTCTGGATAGCGGCGCCCTGCGTGCAGGGGACGTCGGACTGGGATCAGGCAGGAAATCCCCACGGCGAAGGCGCTGGCACGCATGGCACAGTTTCTGATGAGGGAGTTTGATGCGCGCGGCTTCTGGGCTGATCGGATGGGAGAACAGGGCAGCCCCTGTGACTGGCCGGGAGTCCTTCGCTCCGGCCAGCTGCAGGCTGGAACCGGATGAAAAGCGCGCGGTGGTGAGAAGGGCACAGATGCCGCCTTCCCCTCCGCCTGCCAGAATGGATGCAATAGAAGCTGTGTATAAAAATCAGGCAGTAAGAGAAAATGAAGGTGTGTGTTTAATTCCACGTTAACGATGCTGGTGTTGGTCTGTATATATGTAGCCAATTTAATTTGCGTTGTGCTTAACGTAGTAACTTTCATTTCTCATTTTCAACGCATTCAGCCATCGCGAAATAAATCAGCGTTTTGGCAGCTCGGAGAACTTCCAGCAAATGGAACGAATGTTTTTGAGCAAATGGCAAAGCAAACCTAGCACGAGGCTAAGCCACCTCACCGAAACCGCCTCGAAAGGATGAAGATAGTGAGCACCCTGCAAAAGGTGTTTAATTTGCACTGGGGTGAGCTAGCGCAGGTTAGCAACCGCTGAGAGAGAGGTGTGACTGTCATAGGACCTCACAAATCCCTCTCTGAATTTTTTCTTCGCTGTAATAAATAATGTAGTCAAGGTAAGAGGCTTGCTTTGAAAATGAACGTGGGCAAGCTGGAGAGAATTACAGATAGACCGTTGTGCCCGCGTCACGCACAGTCACGTGTCGGATTATGGCTTTTTCTTCCACCTCCGTAAAAAGAGGGCTTGTCATGAGCTCATTTCCCCATGAAGTAACGGCACCTACAAGTTGTTTACCATATCTGCACAGATCAGTGTGGAAGGTGAATAATTGATGATTGCACTGAGGAAATGTAATTTCCTTTTTCTCTTTCCTTGCTCTTCTTTTCCTCTCTCCGTACTAATGCGCTGGATGGCATTGTAAATGTTTTTCTGAGATTTCAGTTATGCTTATGAAGTCCTCATTTGTTTCCCATCAGTTGGCCCATCTTTGGTGACTTTGGCAGTCCAAGAAATAGTCTGGGTTTTAATTTTTTTGTCCCCTAAAGATACAGCTACTAAGCTGTCTAAATGAGACTGCGTTTTGAAGCTCAGATCAGCATGGCACCTGTGCAACGGTTAAATTACTCTGGCACTGAAACAAGCTGGAAAAACCAATTCTGAAATGAGGCAATTTATCACTTGAAAATGCAGTTTTAATGAACTGGATATCGTCATTTCCAGCAATCTTTCTGGATTATACAGTTCTGAAAGAGACAAACAGATGTTGGTGTAGATTACTGCGCCGTTGAATTTTTTTTTTTGTGCTAGGTCCATAATTTTTGCTAGCTGGTTTTTACTAGCAGGAGGAGAGAGATGTTTATTGTTCAGCGGGGTGGATCAATTAGCGCTTAATAAAACACAAATTAGCAGCTGTATTTTATTTGAAGGTATGTTGAACCTCTAGAGAGGAGATAGTGCCTCGGAAGATCCCGTGGGCCAGGCTACCGTTATTGTTTCTGCCAGCACTGTTGTAGGAACTTTTGTGAGTTTACAGACACCGTGGCAGAATCGTTAAGTATTGTCATAAGAGTCAGTAATAATTAAAATACGTGAAGCGAGCTGCACGTGAAGTGGAAAAAGCAAGCTGCTGTTTGCAACGTAACCACTACTGTACGTCACCTGTGCGTTACTTCTGTATAACGCTTGTGAGAATTTAATGTGCCCAAAATCTGTCTAAGTAAACTACAATATTCTTACTTGTGTTTTTCTGTTTATTTGAAAAATTAGTTGCAAGTCTTTTCTTGTATTTTCCCTAAATGGCTTGCTTTCCAAAAAAAGCCATGGCAGCTTTTTGCTTACAGGCAAATTCAGCCCTCATAGCAAAGTGCAGGCGTACAAATAATGGGAATCGTTTTCTGTGAAGGTGCAAATTTCAGCTCAAAGTTACATCAGGGTTGATTCAGGAAAAAATAGCAAATGCAGGAACAATAAAGGTAGATTACAAACAAAAAAGCATGGAATCTCTTGACTTCCTTTAAGTTCATACTTCCAGTACCAAATGTGCTATTATTGCTGATGTATTTATTTTACAGTGTTACCTGTGTACTCATTTTACGTGATCTCTCTGGGAGCTGTTAAAGATTTATTGCCAGATGTTCTATGTATGCTCTCCATTCCCTCTTTCAGGTAATACAGCCAAGGTGTTTATTGAAGTGAAGGATGAGAATGACCACGTGCCTGTCTTCACCAAAAAAGTATACATCGGCGGAGTGTCTGAAGATGCCAAAATGTTTTCTTCTGTGCTTAAAGTTAAGGTAAAACTGAACCGATTTACTCACTGATCTGATTTTTCACAGGAGCTTATGAAATGTGTTCCTCCTAAAGCTGCTTGAGCTCTTCAGTTATTGGCAGTAATTTCCATTTGATTTCTTTTGATAAACAAGTGCAGTGTGCACAGAACGGGTAATTCTTCTTACGAAACCAGCGTTTGAGTATGAATGTGAGCATGATGGTTTCCATTTGCGTGTGTGTGATGGACATGCATCGTCCCTGTATTCCAGCAGTTACTGGTTTTGAGCTCAGAAGAGTTTGGCAGGTTGTATTTCTATTGAATTTATATGCTCATTTTTCATTTGAAGATTTGTAGCTGTCATTTTGGATTATTTTATGCTCAGCACTGGTTTTTACCTTAAATTCTTCTGACTATGTCTTTGGCAGCAGCACGTTTGTTCCTTAAAAAGGAGAGAACGCTTTCTGTTTCTGGTCAGCAAAGCAATTTCAGGTCTGTGCGGGGATGCAATTTGTGAGTAAAATTGTCTGTGAGTTGGTTTTTTTTTTTTTTTTTCCAAAAGAGAAAATTCAAGGAAATATAATATATAGAATGTGGTTAGCATCAGGCAGAAAAACAGATTAGAACAAAAGCTGTTTGTTTTCTATAACGTACTTTGAGATGCAGTGTTTTGTGCTGGAGACAGCGTGAGTTGCCAGGGCTTTCCAAGGCAGCTTGTTTCCTCTGCTTTTATTTCATTACCTCAGCAGGCCGCCTGCATCTTTTTTCACCTTACGGGTTAGTGGAATAGCTTTAAAGTTGCTGATTCCAGGTTATGCACGAAGGGGCACAGAAATACGACCTGCTAAGAGTTTTACTTTGACCTCATGATGTGTTTAGAGCAGCAGGAATGAGGTAGAGACTATCAGAGCTTATTGCAGTTGTCCGTTGCTTTTTTGTTTCGTGGCAGTCCTTCCCAAAGTAAGCCCGGAACTGGCAGAAAAGTGGGAAATTGTTAAGCATTGACTATTGGATAGAAGCCTCTGGAGATGAAATTTGTGTCCTTTGTGAACCAGCCCAGACTATTTGGGGGTTTTTTATTGCTTTTATACAGCGCTTACCCTTGGCAACTTTTTGTCCCCAGAGTATCCATATTGGTCTTTTCTAGAAACACGTACAGCAGTCCCAGTAAACAGCTGGGAATTTACTGCAGATAGCTTGGAAAAGGAATGTTACAGTGTAGAAATGTGCCCTATGCCAATTCTTCCTGCTTCCTCTGCAGGCAGGTTGTGTTTGAGGCCACAGCAGGTAGGGACAGACCTACTGTCAGGAATTTCGCGTTACACGTGGCCCTGGGACGATGCTAAGGCTGAACTGCCGCTTGCCGGTCTCCCAGCAGCAAAAACCTGCGGGAGCCTTCGTGACGCTTTGCCTCAAGCGTGTTCCTGGCGTAGCAAAGGATGCTCTCCAGTGGGCAGCGTGAAACATGGGCCCGTGGAAAGGCCCGTGCCCAGTCTGCAGGGTCACGTGGGGAGCCGGATCAGGTAAGATCTCAGGCGTGTTTATTTACTTCTGCTCTATCAGCTGTGAAGATTCAGTGCAGACTTTGTAAACGGAGCCCAAAAAAGTCATCTAGCGTGTGCAATGCCTGTGTTTGCGTCAAAGATTTTCTTACATGTGGATAAAGACATTACAAAGTGAGGAATAAAGCAGCATTGTGTGTTGGAAGTAGTATGTTCAGAAAACGAATTGCAACATTTCCTTTTATAAATTTATTCTCCTTCATGTTTTGTATGGAAATTTCACGCTACACCAGATTTCTACTCTATACAAAATAGTGATCTGTCACCAGCTGTCTGCTCGATTCAGTGAAACGGAGATTCTAGATGCACAAGTTAAATAAATCACGGTAGTGTTGCTGTTAGGGTGATCTCAGATGATAACTGAGCAGAGTTTTGATGGTAGGAGTAATATTTTTGTCATACATTTTGCTGGTTATTGCTTCAGGCAACGAACCGTTTTTAAACTGAAGCTCTAATATACTCAAAAATAGGAAGCCGAAAATTGCATCAAATCCATGAACTTTGGAAGTGCTGGAGATAAAAGGTACTGGAGTAGATAAACAATAGGGAATAGTAAAGTTACTCAGGAAAGGGAGTGTTAGGTGTGGGAAAGTAAATGAAATGCAAGACGAAGTGTAAAATGGCGTTTTGACTTGGTCGTACAAGACGTGAACAGGCTGGGGAATCGTGCTTGGTTTTTGAAGAGGCATTCCTGATTTCTGAGGCGCAGATATTCATGTGTGTCAGTCAGGGGGATAAGAGGTGTGTGAAAAAGAGCGGGCGTACGTGTAAGGGATATTTGGGGGTGAAGAGGGGAATCTGCTTTTGCCCTCCAGAGACGTTTGACTCAGAAGAGGCGATTAGAGGACAGAAAAGGACTATCAGAGCTGGGCACAAAAGAAATTACAGTTGTATGTCTGTAACCTGTTTCTGTTAAAACGTATGACAGAATTCTCCCTGACTTTTGCTGACAGGCAAAATTGAGCAAGGTATAAGAGGGAAGTTGTTACTGGCAGATGGCATCAGACATAACTGTGTGCTTAGTTAAAGTAAAATTAGAAGCAGTTAAGAAGTGCTTGTTGCAGAAAATCAGGCTGTAATTTATTGTTCTAGCACCAAGCCTGTTCAGCAATCGGTGCTAGTTAGCTTATTTTCTGTCCTTTAGGGAAAAAAAAAAAGTAATTGCTCTGTAAGGTGTCATACCCATTCCAATTAGTGTTAAGAAGAATTAATCAAATTAATGTTTTTTCTTGAAGAGTTCAGGTGAGTAGGATCAAATGAGTAGTTTTCCAAGTTGAAATTTTAAAGAACATTAACAAATTACACACGTAGCTTGCACTGTAGAAATTATTCAGATTTTTATTCTAATATGGAAGCTAGGTTCTTAGTAGAAGTTTTAAGTGCATTTCCTTTCATTTTCTGCTTTCATTAATACTTGCTTTATTTTTAAATGACATCGGAGTAACTTTGAAAAGAAGCTGGTATTCTCAGTATGTTCTCATTCTTCCTGTCACTGACAACTTTGATCCTTGAACATGGGGTATTGACTAGCAAAATATTTTTTACACCTGCAAGATGATAAACTGCGTAATATAGATGGTTGAAATCATTGTTATTGGCACTTATAGTGAACTGACACTTTCTCATTACGAAGTGTCGCCTTATTTGCCACAGCAGTGCTGTACGATCACTGTTGTACAAAAGCACACACTTCCTGCACACTAGGACCCAAATTTGACGTTTTTTCCCCCTGTTCTTCTCAGCCCCCCCAGGGCCGAGCCAGTTGGTGACAGTGATAACGCCTCTGTGATAACATATTTAAGAAGGGGAAAAATAATAATAAAAAAGGAGGAGTAAAGAAGCAAAAGCCAGGGGCAGAGAGGGGCAGGCGCGACCCTTGTGGGCCTTGCAGGCCTCACCCTCTGGCCTCCCATCGGGCAGCGACTGGGCCCGACTGGGCCCGTGTAGAAGTGACGTTAACTTTTACATTGGTTTCTCACGTACATTCCATTATCCCGAGAAAGGAGACAGTGTTTATTGTAAAGTATAAGATTGTTGTTACCAAAAGAAGAACGGACTCTGAATTGAGGCAGTGCTTTCCTTGTATTAAACAAAATGAGGCATTTCTCTTGATTCTTATCTGTAAGTGACAGATTTTGCTTAAACCTGCAAGTTGAAGATTTCTGTTAGTAGTGGATGATTTGGACAGTCAGGTCGGATGTTTGAAAAGTCCTTTGTCAGTCACTGTTTGTGTGTATGTTTAATTCCAACTCCCACCCGCCGCTCCCCAGGGCCCTGATTTTTATATCCCGTCACGTGAATATCCGTGCTGCTAACGGCCTGTGTCAGTTCCTGCGGCCGTGGACGGGGCTGATGTAACTCACCACACTGGTTTGTACTGGGGCGTTTACTGGGCGCTCAGTGTGTAGAGGCGGTTGTCATGGTTTGGCTCTCGAGGTGAGGTGGGATGCCTCAGAAATTGGGGACAGGAGGGGATAAACTGAAGTCTATAAAACAGGAGGGCCTGTTAGGAGAGAAGTGAGGACAGGACAGTTCAGCGAAGAGAGAATATGAAGGAAAAAAGAGGTGAGAAAGGATCCATCTTCTGCTTTTATATCATAAAAATGCAACTCAAGGTAACAGTGATATTTTTCTCATGACTCTGCTATCAATTGTTGTGTACGATAAAGATGGTATAGATCATGGAAAGGGATATTTAAGTCAGGAATGAAGATAATTCACGTTGTGAGCATCTACATTTACTATCTCACGTGAAGTGATAAAATACGGCAAAGTTGTGCTTTTTTGAGGTGACCTACTTGCCCGAGCGTTGGAAGCAGTAAGGGCAGGCAGCCGTTTGGCAATTTATCAAATTGCCTTCCTACAGTAGCAAAAAGTTGTGTATAACGCAATTTGTATAGCTTAATTTACTAGTTAGTCATATTTTAGCAGACTGTCAGAGAAAATAAATCACATTCATTAACTCTGGGTTTGTATTTTAAGCAGAAAGGTGGGGACAATAAAAATTCCCCAACAAGGGCCTCCTGGCAGGCTGATGAGGGATGCTGCTTCTGAAAGCCCTGATTTGGGAAACGCCTTTATTGCAAGAAGTTGGTCATTGTTAGTTTATATTGGAAACAAAGCAGGGGTTTGTGTTGGTTTTGTGTAGTGGGGGGGCTACTGTGGCAGCTTCTGTAAGAAGCTTCTAGAAGTTTCCCCTTTGTCCAGTGGACTCAGCCAGGCCTAGGGCTGCTGGCCAGGGCCGAGCCAGTTGGTGACTGTGATAACGCCTCTGTGATAACATATTTAAGAAGGGGGAAAATAATAATAAAAAAGGAGGAGTAAAGAAGCAAAAGCCAGGGGCAGAGAGGGGGAGGCGCGAGCCTTGTGGGCCTTGCAGGCCTCACTGTCTGGCCTCCAGCCAGGCGGCGACTGGGCCCGGCCCGGCTGAGAGAAGCGGAGAGGAGATGGGATGTGAATGAGATGTGAAGAGACCCTGAGAGGCGTCTGCCAGCCTGGTGTGAAGGATTTCTGGTGAGAGGAATGGCTGCAGACACCAAGGGCAGTGCAGAAGGAGGGGGAGCAGTAATGCGGCTCCTGGCCAGAATTCCCCTGCAGCCCGTGGTGGTGACCATGGTGGAGCAGGTTGTCCCCCCGCAGCCCGGGGAGCCCACGGAGGAGCAGAGATCCCCCTGCAGCCCATGGAGCCCACGGAGGAGCAGAGATCCCCCTGCAGCCCAGGGAGGCCCACGGAGGAGCAGAGATCCCCCTGCAGCCCGGGGAGGACCCCACGCCGGGGCAGGCGGGTGCCTGAAGGCGGCTGTGGCCCATGGAGGCCCCGCTGGGACAGCCGTTCTGGAGGGGCTGCACCCCGTGGAAGGGATGTCCCACGCCGGAGCAGTTCCACGAAGGACTGTGGCCCGTGGGAGGGACCCCACGCTGGAGCAGGGGAGGAATGTGGGGATTTGTCCTCCGGAGGAGGAAGAGCAGCTGGAGCAGACCTGTGCAGACAGATTTGCTTTGTCCGGTGGCTGTTGGTGGAATAACTGTGGGAAAAGAGCAGTGGATGGGTGGGTTAATTGCGGTAATCAGAATGGCTGCTATTCAGATATTGGAATGGCTCCTGCGGTTAGCTGTGATTTACAGGGTATGCCTGCTTTTATTTGCCATTGCTGTAATTAAATTAGTTAAGCATAATAACGACAGTGGAAGACACTTGGCAGCAGTTATCATTTAGCGGCAGTTTAAGCTAATATAATTATTCCTTTTTATCAAATAGGAAACAGGAAAGATGAGCTGAGAGACATTAGCTAGGAAGTACTAAATTATAGGTAGTTTACCAGTGTAAATAGGAGGTTCAAAGATTATTTTATGATCTGGCTTGAAATTCACCATGTCCTTATTTTAGAGAGTAAATGGCTCACATTAAGCAAGAGGTAAGCAATATTTGAAGTTTGTAAAAGTGTGTCTAGATTTGCAATAGTTTAAACTGCAAATTTAGAAAGACAGTCTGAAATATCAGAACAGAGTTGGTTTTAATGCCAAGAGGCACGTATGTTGCAGGCTGGGACTAACAGCCATGTTTCTGCCCAGATCCTCCCCTCCAGGTGATCCCTATCCCACCGAGATCCGCAGAGGCCTCTTCCCACAACTGTCCTGGCCCAGGGATGCGTTGCGGTGCCCGCAGCTCTCTGCCCGGCCCTGCACCTGCGTTTTCCCGGCGGAAACCAGGGGCACGTGCAGGGCGGTTTCAGCTCAGGCTTCGCCCTGGGTGATCGGTGTCCTGCTGACGCTCCCCGGAGCTGCAGGCACATCTCCAGTTCTGTCTCCTTTTGGTGTTTAATTCTCGACTAGCTCGCTGTCTTTGTACAGTGTTATTGGCACATAAGAACGGCTCATTTCTACAGAGTGTAATTTATATAAAAATAAGACAAGCTTTATGGCTCTATGCAGAATCCACAGCTTTTGAATGAAAAAAAAAAAAAAAAAAAAA